>VWZE01014361.1:0-25556 GCA_013396675.1 Eubucco bourcierii | reverse complement strand
TGAGTATATGAGTGATGGCTCTGCAAGCAGCCTGGTGCGATGGCCACAAGCTGGAACTCAACACAATACCTGCAACCAAAATGACCCAGGAGGTCAGCTCAATAACCAATTTAGAGTCTTCCAAGTGACTAGAAGAGCCACTGGGTGATCACAGACCACCAATTAAGAAAACTAAAAAAGCACCCCCCCACTCAAAAAGCCCCCAGTGAAAGAAAGAACATGTGGTGCACCTGCATTTTGAGAAGTTTAAATGAGGAACAAAACCACTCTGCTGCTGGTTTCGATTAACATATCAAGAAGTGTCAGCTATTACCAGCATCTGCTTTTACAGATAGAGACACAGTAAAGCATTTGAGTAAAGCCAAGAAAACCCAAAGGACAGGTCTTTTGACTCTATGTCTGGTATCCATTTGTTGAACCACATTTATCAACTACTCTGAGTTACTTATAATGGGTTTTGTAGAGCAACTTGCAGCAGGAGCTAAGATTTGGTCTGTACAGTTTTTCCCTGTGATGATCTCCACCCTAAGAGACAAGAGTGGGGTTGTCATATCTCAGCAAGAAGGTTACCAGACACACACAGCACTTCTGCCCTGCTCAGATTTCTCTGTGCTTCCAATTTTAACCAAACTTGAGAGGAATGCCCAAAGGAACTGGGTTTGTTTGGGAGGGAAAACCAAGGAAGTTCAGCAACAGCCTATAAACACAGAAGAGTTGGGTTCTAGTCTAGACTGGTTCTGCGTCAGCCATCACAGGAATTTCCAAACACCTTCACATAGCACACTGAACATGAGAAGTTTGCTTCCTTGTCTCATCTGAGGAAAAGAGAGCAAAGATAAGCACAGATGAAATAGAGCTGTGCTCACATTTTTTAATTTTACAGGGGGAAGGCTCAGCTAATGAGCAGTCCAAGGTAGGCTGAGAGTGAACAGATGCCCTTTCCTTCAGACACGTATATGAGGTGGAGGGATGCACCCACACACTATGGAAACACACGTACAACAGCATGTGGAAAACAAATCAACAAGTGCATGGCTGCTCCACGCTGCAAGAGCAGGTCTGGGAAACTCGAGAGTGTTGACAGGAATGGCAGCTCTCAACAAGAAACAGGCAAAGCACCAAGGATTGCAATAAGAACCTCTGGGGAACAAAGCTGTGTACAAGTGGTTACAGGGTAGAAGATAACCTCTCCCATCAGCACTGTGTCACTGCCAGTGATGACCCTGGCTGAGAAAGAAGACTGGGAAGGATGATGCCTCTGTGTTCGTGGCAGAACACAGGGTCATGTCCTGACCTTATATCAAGGCAGACTCCCCAGCACTGCAGACTCTGCTGTCCCTGAGGGGGAAGCAGCACTCTGCTCTAGTAAAGTGCTCCCCTGTTGCTAGGGAATGCCAATTCTGATCAGGAAAAAGCTGGGCCCAAAACTGCAACCAGACACACTGAAGCTGGAGTATGACTGAGTCCCTGTGATAAGCCTCCGACTTACCCTGCTCTTTCACTGCCATCAGCTGCAGCTCTTTTCTTTCTTGCTTTTCCAAACCCTCCTGTTGTTATTAATGCTGGGACTGTGTATATCAAAGAGAAAGAGTACACAGTGTGAGTGGCAGTACTGCACTAGGGCTGTTTACATCTGCAAAACAGTAAATATGGGCCTTGAATGTCATATGGTTTTATCTTTGGCAGGAGACAAACACAATTCTAACTGCAATTTCAATTATCCATGACCATCAACCACTTTACTGAAAATTAAATCTGTTTTGTTGCCATATTTTTGCCTGAGCAGAATGAGTCTATTTATAAGGCATATCCAAAAGACAGAAGACAGAGGCAATATTCACCGAATACCAACTCTCAACAGGTTTGTAGAAGTCAGTTGTACCCAACATCCAGGCTGGATAGACTTTGACCTCAACATACCAGCAAAGATGACAAGCAGTTCTTCTAAAAAAAATCAGTAAGGGTATCACAAAAAAATTGGTTTGAATAAACTGAAATCAGGCTTTTTCTCCAGCTGAGGGTCTGTGCTGCCTGCACTCTGCTCCAGTGCAGAAATGTCATACCTTGCCTTTGATGGGTACTGCTCCTTCACGACTTTTTGTGAATGACTCATAAAATATAGATATATAAAAGAAAATAAACTGTTCTGGAGCTACTTACAGAATTTTTAAACAGGCATAAATCTACCAGCTCTATCAAAGCTGCCAGGGATTTGCACTTGTGTAAGTGAGACCACAATGCATCTGCACTATTTCATGTTTGAAGCACAGCAGATCACAGCGAATGGTGGGCACTACTTTCACATATTGCCCTGGGAAGGGTATCTCTAAACCCCTATATGAAGAGCTCAGCTCTCAATTGCACCAGACAGGGGCAGAGCAAACACGTTGTACTGGGTTAGGGCAGATCCCTCCTCCGGTAGAATAAACTCACCACGAAACAGAATTNCAAAACAGCAGCAGGGGAAGATAGCAGCGGGCACAGGTGAAGCAGCCAGGGGAAGGTACAAGCTGTGCTTCCAGACATAAAGCTCTTGATGCTCCAATGAAATTATATTAACTTATCCATTGTCGCCATTATATGGCCTATCCCTAGAAAGTTCACCTCTCCACTCAGAGCTTTCACTTCTAAGTCTCTCTGTTCTGAATTTTTTTTATGTCTGAGGTAGGAATCCAACACATCCACATGCCTACAAATAACTCTTTTTAAATACAGTAAAGACAGGTCAGCTCTGCTGACCCTCCCCCTCCACCCATCACCTAGACACTTCCACTTTCTCATGGACTTACTCATGGACTGTTTGCACTCTGCTCCTTGCTGAGTCCAGTACTCCATGCAGCCAGCCCTCTCCTGCAGGGCAGGGCAGGCCTCTCCTCCGTTCCTGGGTTCCTGGATGATGTGCCTCCTCCGCACACGGTATGTTGTCTTGCAAGGCTCCGCACAGCCGCTCCAGACACTCCACTGGGATACAATACAGGGGATAACTGGAGGAAGAGTAGCACACAGGGTCATGGGAGGTTGCAGAAATGGTGCCAGTGACACAACTTTTCCAGAAAAGAACTTTTCAACCTAACTCAGTACAGCCCTCCTTATTTAGCACCTGCCCCACAGTTGTGTTGGGCAGTTCTCAGTAGCTCTGCTCCCAGAAAATTACCTGCCCAGAAGCTCCAGCCACCCAAGCTAATAGACACGGGGCAGTCACCTCCCTCTCTACACCACTGCAAGCTGCCCTGGCAAACTGTGACCTGTGCTAGATGAACTGATGAAAGTTTAAAAATTAGACAAGGTCAAACTGAGGGGTAGAGGAAGAAGAGGTTAAAGAGCAGGAGGAAAAGGAGGGTGTTGTAGGTTCTTCATGCAAGTAAGGTCTGAAATCTTACTGACATCTCTTGTGAGATGTCACACAGCAAATGACAACTAGTTATTGAGTTTGGGCCATCACATGGCTGACTGGAGTTGAGGTCAAGAATCAAAATTAAAGACAATGGTTTCCTCTTTGTACTTGTTGCAAACAATCCCAAAATATTCTTGTGAGGGTTTAGGAGTTACACACACACACACACTTTGTAAAATGACCCAGACTAGAACTCAGTCAGCTTGAAGTTAAGGAATGAAGCTATATTTACAGCTTTGCACAATGTACAAGCAGATATATACACTATAGGCAGAAATAGTTACAGAAATATACAAGTTAAAGGTAATACAGCAACACAACTCCCCTCCCAGAAATCAGAGACCCCAGGAGGGGCTCCAAATCACCCTTCCACCTTCTCCCCACCCCTGTACCTTACCCCAAGATTTGCCTTACGCACAAGGTAAATTAAGATGTGACTCATTACTTCTAAGTTTTGGGAACCCACACTAAGTAATGCCTCAGAACTATGACAAATAACATAGGAATCAGTGGTCTCTCTCAAAAGCAACCTGGAACCACAGCCCATGATATATTGACGAGCTGTACTTAACACAGCCTGAGAATCAAGAACAATAACTCGGGCAAAAAACACCTCCAGGTCAGCCTAACCTCATATTATTTTTGCCCACACACATTCCCAGTTGGCTACAGTCTCTTTCTTTGCATTTCTGTATCCTGAGATTGAACTGGACCAGTGTATGATAACACATCACATCAGCATTTCCAAGGACATCAAACTTAAGGTGCACCAGTGAATAAGTGTCTTAAGAGGTTTCCCATCTTGCTGGGCCAGCCACTGAGTGCCTTATGATAGTGACCATCTAAAGACCAGCACACATCTCCTTACACTAAGAAAAAGGCTGCACTTGCAAGCAACCTTCCACCAAAGTCTCTGTCAGCTCTCACAAGGCAAGACAAGAGCAAAAACATGCTCAGGCATGAGGAATGCCTCGGTTCTGAGTCCAGCTCCACCACTAACCTGTCATTCAATTTAGAGATGCTGATGAGCTCAGCCACATCTATCTGGGACTGCTACACTCAGCACCTTACAGTAACAGATACCTACACTCCATATTACAAAGGAATTCAAAAGTCTGGGAGTTCCACTGATTTCATTGGGACATACGCTACTGTATAGTCCAGCCTTCCTCAGCAGGTCCTTCAATTTATTCTGTCACAGGACACAGACTCTAATTACTGCATTAACCTCCTTTGAAACTGCCCTGGTCTTCAGAAATTTTAAGATCTTTCAAACACTTTTCTTCTTTATCAAAGGCACCACAAACAGCTTTCAAAACCTGTTCAAAGTCTGAGAATCAAATCAATTACCTAAGCAACTGGAGACATTTCATGTGTGTAGCAATGCACCTCAAAAAAATTACTGTGCATTGGATTGTAGGCTGCCCAGCATCACAATCCTTTTGTGCATCTGATTTATTCAGAGTATTCTGCTCTCTTAGATTTGTTTCGTGTCAGATATTAACACCTTTGCCTTAATATTTTGCTTTACAAGTCAGTTTGATAAAGCAGTTCTTTTAGTGGTGGGAGTAAGAAAACTACTGAAAAAAGGTCAGGCTACAAAGGCAATACAAGTCAAAGCAGTACTGGGTCCCTCTCATCCAGCACATGAATTAATCACAAGAAACAATGCAAAAATTCCTTCTGCACAAACCCAGCTCTCGCCTGATCTCCGCCAACGCAGCGCTGCTATTCTCCGAAGAGCCACAGGGTGGCACCAGGCTGGCAGAAGGGCCGCAGCTGTGACACCCGCACAGCTGCAAAGATGCCCAGCACAGAAAGGGAGCGTGCCCTCGCCTACTCCCTCACCATGCCAACAAGGGCCTGAAACGCACTCTTAGTACTCTCCTATAACATGACGAATAGACACAAGAGATCCTATCGCAGTTATTCCCGGTGACTAGTGAGAGCAGCTGGATTCAGGTGCAGACGCACTGAAAAAGCACCCAACAGCCCAACCATATTCAGACCTCAAGGCACTGGGGGCCATCCAGCACCAACAGAGCCCTCCCCTGACAGCTGCAACAGCTGGACAGCCAAGCTGCACCCGCACTGCCGACCAGGGGTGAGGCAGGTTTGTGTGATCCCTTGGGCAGCACTTTTATGCTTGCTGCTCTCTGATGCACTTGGGAACTGTTGGTCTGCAGACCTGCCAGCCTGTCTTCATCCACAGACACAGCTGATTTAAATCACTTTGGAGTTAACTTATTTCTCACACGTTTTCCAGCTGTCTTGAAAGGAGAAAAAAAAAAAAAAAAGGCAATTAAATCACAGGAATATATGCTCATCTGCCTGGAGCAAAGCTCTGCAGGTCTAAAAAACAAGGCATTATGTAAGCAGGTAAGGCTCCTTGAGGATGCTGTTAGTAGGGAAGGAATATGAGATCTCAGCACTCACTACAGTTCTCAATGCCTTTGGTAGGGAAGCACCAACAGGAGCAGTAGATTTGATCTCACCCATAGGACTTTGGTCTACAGGAGAGAGAGGGATTGAGGGATTCTCTTTTCTGTCCTGCACAAACATAGCTTCCTGACATGCTCTGACAGCTGTCTGCTACAGGAGACGGCAGCACCACTGAGAGCCACAACCCAGGTGGGGAACAAGGTCAGAGAATGATTGAATCAATAGAATCATGGAATGGTTAGGGTTGTAAAGGATCTTTAAAGGTCACCTACTCCAACCTCTGGGCAGTGAGCAGGGATATCTGCAACTGAATCAGTTTGCTTGAGCCTCTTCCAACCTGTCCCTGAATGTTTCCAGAGATGGGACACCTACTACCTAGCTGGGCAACCTGGGCCAGTGTTTCACCACACTCAGCTTAAGAAATTTCTTCCTTCTGCCTAGTTTGCATCTCCCCTCGGTTTGCAGCATTGCTCCTCCAGCCTCCCGCATGCGCGCCCGCCCGTCCGCCCTTGCTTTCCCCAGAGCAAAGCAGAGCCCAGTGCCGCCTTCAAGCGCAGCCAGAGCCCGGGGCGAGCAGCCGAAGGTCAGCTCGGCAGCACGGGCACATCCGGAGCGGCCGCAGCCCGCCGGCCACTCACCTGGGCAGGCATCGGCGTAGTCGTGGCAGCAGTCGAGGGTGCGGGTGCACGCCTGGTCGCAGTAGCACGGCCCGTGGGCTCCGTCGGGCCGCCGGCCGGTGCTGAGGCAGGTCGGGTCGCGGCCCGGGCAGCACAGCCCGTGGGCGGCACAGCCGCCAGCGGCGACGCGGCGGGGCAGGGCGAGCAGCGCCAGCAGGGCGGCCCAACCCGCCATGGATGCTCGGCGCCACCACCCGCCTTCGCTCCCCGCCAGCCCGGCACGGCTCTCGGCTTAAAGGCGCCGGGAGCGGGGGCTGAGGGGGAAAGAGCCGGCCCGCCTACTCCCGCACCCTGGCCCCGCCGCTGAAGGGCGGCAGGGCGGGCCGGGCGGAGCCCTGGGACGGGCAGCCCGGCCGGCGGAGCTGTGGGTGCAGCTTGGGCTCGGGGCGCTCGGGGTCACCGGCAGCTGCTGCCGGGGCAGAGCCCGCACCTGACGGCTAGACACGAGCCGCGGGCTGGAGCGGGGCAGCTGCACCCAGTGCCCCAGCAGCAGGCTGGCAGCAGCCGTTGGTTTGTTCAGAAACTTTAGCCCTTATATTCCCGACACCGCCGTAAGGCTCATTCGCCTTAACCTGCGCGGCTGCTCACGATGCCCGTGTGCCCCATTTCTGCAGACTCTTCATGCTAAAGGCTGTCATTTCTGCACTGACTGCTAGCACTTGCAGGCCGAATTATCATAAGATTATCATCAAAACCAAATCATAAAAAGAGACCCTTTTTTTCCAACCAAATTTGACTCCAGCCTACTTCAGGAGCCATTAAAAACCTGAAAGCACTTAATTCGCAGTACAGCAGCTTGTAAAGGACACAATCCAGCTGGCCATACTGCCTCTACAGAATCACTCTGACTTTTCTACTTACTTTCAAATGCAAGAAGCTTAAAGCGATTAGAGCCACTCCTGTGAATTATTTAGCTATTCAGTAGGAAGCTAAAGGCTTTACTGTAACTTTTTATCAAACAGACTTGCTCTAAAATATTGATCACAACAGATGTTAGACCTTGCTGAATGCTGAACGGGGATTTGTAAAACCCACCCACTGATTCTTTGCAGCCAATTATGTTGTTGTACTAACAGTGGGTATGGGCAGAGTGTTCCCGCCTCAGGGAGACTGCAGCAAAGATGCTTCCAGAAAAAAACAGAAAATAATACTAGACAGGCTGACACCTCCATCGTGTGCAGTGCTGGAGGCATGGGAGCAGAGGAGACCTGGCACTGCACCAGCTTAGGCATAACGTGATAAAACGTTCCAAAACGATAAGAAATAAAAGGAACTTTAGCTTCTTTGTACGTCAGTAGATGCCTGTGGCAAAGGACAGATGTCTCAGTTTCTTAGCAGTGGTCAGATATTGTCACCTTGAAAATCCCATGTGTAACAAATCCTATGGTGGGCAAGAGGCGAAAAGGCCAGGAGAGGATAGAGAACAGCACTAGAAATAAGAGGTCATGGGGTCTCAGAAATTTAATGATACCTAGTGCTAATTCCTGCCTCTGCCAGTGAGTCATTCATTACGTGACTGCAGATAAGTCGTTCAATCAATGAATGTCTCATTCTTGATCTAGAACAGGAAGGACATTCAAAAGGAGATCACATTACTCACCCAGCTCATTAGCCAGCACAACCCAGAGGCCTGAGTGGCTCTTGCATAATTGACTGAGGGGCGGTAACAGGGAATATTTCGGAGGTGTTTGTTTCCAACTCTCCAAGTCCCCGTGCCAACAGTTTCACCTTATTCAAGACATGGAGAACTGACTGAAAGGAAACAAGCTTCAGAAAGCAGTGCCTCCACATAAAGACTGCCGTTCTGATTGATCCTGTGCTATTAGGAAAACTGGATCTAGGTCCAGACATCAATCCATCCTTACCTAAAGTACCTGGGAGCAAACCTCGTTGTTCATCTCACCTTCCCAGTCTGAAAGCAGTTCTCCCCTGTCCTGGTTTGACATAACCCTAAGGGAATTTTTCCTTGACAGCCTTTAAAAAAGGTAATTGCCAAGTCTGAAAGTGGGACTGTTGGTCCTGTCAGGAATACTGGAGCCAAGCAAGTGTGCTTTACAGGAAGGAAGTGTGGCAGTCCATCTTAACAGGAAAGGTTCAGGAGGAGAACAGCTTGCAAGGCTGTCCTTGGCAGCAAGATTTTGTCTTCCAACCTAAAAGGAGTATCAACAGGCAGCTCACTAGGACAGGTAGAAATGCAGCTTGATCTGCTTGTTTGAACTCAGCTGCTTTCCTGGCTGGCCACACAGGGTTCCTGCCCTGGAGTTCATTGTCCTCTGCTTAATTAAGCTGCACTGTGCTGAAGCTGGCAGTGACCCAGTTCCCAGAGGCCCTTCTGTTCCCTTCCTCAATTCCAAGGGGCAGGAGGATGTTGCAGATGGAAAGTCCTTTCCAAGGGACAATGAAAATCTTACTTTCACTGTGGGTAGTTAATCAGTGTCCCTGCCTCCACCACAGGCTGATCCACCCATCTGGGGAATGCTCCCTGATAGCAGGCCCTTTTTAAACTTTATTTTGCCAAAACTTTTCTCCTTACCAGGAAAAGAAAGAAAAAGAAGAAAAAAAGAAAGAAAAAAAAAAGAAGAAATTGAAAAGGGAGATGCTTGTGTAGCCTGGATAGTATTTACTCACTCCCAGGTGTTCTCCCCCTTGCCTCTCTGCCCCTGTCACCTGATAATTAATATATTCAATTGCAAATGCCCGAGGACTGTAGTATTTCCTTTGTGCTGTGTTGCTACAGCTCCTTGCACTTTATGTCCCTAGTGCAGGACTTGGATTCCTATGCATTTCAGCACTAAGGAAAGTAGCAGCGTTACCAATATGCAGGACAGGGGGGAAAAAAAATCCAGTTTAGAGTGATTTTACTTTCCATTGTCACAGCCAAGTCTGTAAGAGCATAGAAGGAAAGTAGCCAACCAAGTGATCTGATTTCTTGGAGCTGATTTCTACAGATATGTGAAGGCCACAGGAGAGCTGGCTGCTACCTCATTCAAACCCTTCTCCAAGGCATGCTCTGCTTGTTCATTATATTTCAATGAGAGGCACCAGCAGTTCATGAAGCAAATCAACAGCAATGGCAGCAATCCTTTACCCAGAAGAAGGCAGAGGTCACTGTTTCCACCTACACTTTTGCTGCTGTGAACAGGTACTAACTTGAAAATTAATTTCTGCAGCAGAGGTTGTTCTATGCTCTGCTGCATTTCCTGTCTCATGCCCAGAGCACACAACATCAGACTTTTCCAGGCTATGCTGGTGTGAATTTCAGCACACATAGTCCTAAACAGACTGTCTTGTCCAGCATAGTGAAGCACAGAAGGAATTCCAGTTACATAGAGCAAATTTGCTCTCATTTTTTAAAGAATCATCATGGAAGCAGAGAAACCCTCAGAAACTTCACTGTTTCCAAATAAAAGCTGGGACAAATAATCAAGCTTCCTACAACTAACTCTTCAATAGATGCAGCCAGCTCCAAACCCAGGAAACCCAGCAAGAGGCTGAGACCTTTCAGGATAGTTGATAAGCACAGGCTTTGCTTTAACCACAGACAGCACTTGTAGCAATCTAAATTGAGTGGCAACTCTCATCAATCTTATGCCCTTTGGAAGCTGAGCTCCTAATTTGTAGCAATGCAAAAACCTCCCTTTATTCTTATCCCATCGTCCTGTTTCTGGGGATGTCCCACTCCATTAAATGATTCTTCAGCACCCTCTGGAACAGGCTTTCCTTTTCAACAGTATTTATATTCAGACACAAGCCTTACATTTCCTCTCACTCCTCTCAGGCTGTTGCTCTTGCTCAGCAGCAGCATTTGCTTTTATGCCTTGCTTGCCTGAACTGGGGACAAAGTGCAGCAGAGGAGAGGACCACCAAGATACATCCAAAGAGAGACTGAATGAGCACATGTTGCTCTTAACTGACTCTCCTTTTCAAACTCCATTATGTTTGTCTCTGACTGATCAGGCAGAATAGGGGCAAGCTGGCCTCATGCCAAGGCCAAAGCAACTGCTGAGGTTTTGTGTTTGCAGCACTTATCTGATTCTATAGACTGCTGAATGTTTTCCCATCCTAGATCCTTCCCTCTCTGTGGCAGACAGGAAAAAATAAAAGAAACCTCCAGCGCAGGAAAAGCAAGGAACACATGCAAGAAACACCTGTCTGTCTGAAGATTTAACCTGCCTGGATATTCCACTGAAGCCATTCACCTGAGGTTTTACTCTTTGCTTCATTCAATTGTTTCATTCCCTTCCCCATGCCCTGGCAGGAGAAACTCTTTGAAGCCTCTAAGCCCTTTATTCCATCCTAGAACCCTGAGGATGCTGCTGTCCTGGTCCTCTCAACAAACAAGCTCAGCGCACATAGCTCTTCCCTAAGACAGGTCAAAAGTGGCCTTTGCATGAGCTAGTGCAAAGAGTTCTCTTACTCCTTCTCAGAGCTGATCTAACCCTACCAAAGCACAAACTGGGATATGAGCTCAGACTGCTGCTGATATAAAGCTAAGTGTTTATTCATCCACTAGAAAAGCTGCATTGGATCAAAACAAAGACCTGTCTGACCCAGCGCCTGCCTTCAATGGTGGCTGGTAGCAGATGCCCAGGAGGGAATGTGACAGGTTGAATCTATTTCCCCAGGATGCTCTCACACCTCTGGTAATTTTGCCTCCAGGATTTCCTAATAGGTGGTGCCTGTGCCTCAGTCCATGTCACACAAGTTCCCTTCCATCTTGTTTTGAGCCCATGTAAACGTCTGGCATCCCACAGCTCTCATGGCAGAATACCATGCTACACGGGGCATGAAGTTGTTTCAAAGCCACCATCAGCTGCTTTAATTTGAATACCTAGTTCTCGTATTGGAAGAGACAGGGAATGATCAATTCTTATACAACTTCTCAAGGCCACTTGGGATTTTATAGATTTCCACTGATTTGTCCTTTAATCATCTCTCCCACAGGCTGAAGAATCACCCCACGAGGAGAGGCTGCCTGGCTGGTAGTTTGGGCTAGGAGGAGGTGCCACCGTTCCACCTCCTCTGTTGTGACCTCTCTGCTACAGCTGCGTTTCTAACATCCAGTTCCTCACCTGCCTCTCTCGAGTCCTTCTTTAGGTTGGCTAACCTTGGACAGCAAAAGTAATCCCTGCTGTGGAGGTGGTCTTCCTTCCCACACACCCCACTCTCAGTAGGAATTCATGCAGACAAAACCAAATGCACGTGGGCAGATAACAAGCTCTTAGTGTTGAGAAAAAGATTCTCCTGTAGAAATATCCTAATCCAAGAATGATTTTTTTTCCTTTCTTTTGACAATAATAGTAAGAACTGGAGGAGCTGGCTGATTTACTTACTCTCACATCTCCTGCTTTCTTTAAATGCCTGTCTGCCTGCTTACCCCAGGCACCCTGTGCAGAAAGATGTAATTAAAAAAATGTTTGGGAGTCAGGAAAGGGAGGAAGACTTATGTCTTTAAAAAAGGCTTATTTGGCAAAAGATTCATGTGGCATTTTCTTTTGTGAAGACTGGTTAGCAAAGAATATGTCTGCAGGGATCCTAACACTGCTTTAGTTGGAGGAATTTCAAACTCTGCACCACAATTCTCTCTCTCCTTCGTACTGTCCTTTGAGATCTTAGAAGTGAAAAGACCTTTAAACATCAATCCCTTTCTTTACACATCTGCTAGCTTTTAGCACACAGAGATGCAGGAGAAGAGCTGATACTAAGCAGGATTCAGAGATTTTCCTGAAGAAAATCTAAAGAAAAATCAGATTACAAGCTCATGTATTTGAGATTCCAAAGAAGAGAATGTCAAACCAAACAGTCCTAAACTCCATCTGCAAGCAAAGCCTACCCAGGAACAGCCCTATATATTGATAAAGGAATAGGATCTCATTAGGACTGAAAGGAGTCTTGGGCAGCACACCTGAACTGGGCTGAGGAACCATAAAGCATCTCATCCAGAAAAAATATCCCTTCTTGTTAGATCTGCACTTTCCTGCATGCGGTCAGGAGGCCAGGAACTGCTGCATACCGCTTCAGATCTGCTCTTGTAAAACTCCCCCTCAGCTGGCTGCAAAGAGGAGAACCACATCATCTTCCCAGATGCACAGAGCAGAGGGCAGCAGGCTTCTCCAGAGCACTACTGCCTGACCAGCTAGGTCCAAAGTATCTGCTGTTCTGCACTCACCACTTTTGTCCCTGATAGCACTCTCATGGTACAGGTGAGAGAATCACACCAGAGCAGAGCAGTTAATGGCTAAACAAACACCTTCTTGGATTTAACCCCCCAAAAGCATTCACCCTTGATAAAAGCTTCATCTCGACATGGCAAAACTGTGCATCAGCAGGCTCCAACAAGTGGGAAATGTGATCTGGTGATTATTCTGCCTTCTCTCTCATATAAAGGACCGTGGGGGAAAGGCAGGCTAGCAGGAAAATCAGGGAAATGCCACTCCTCTCATTCAGATGTGGTCACAAGCAGAGAGAACAGAAGTACTAGCCTTCTCCTGCCAAAAACCGCTACATAACCCCATGACATAGTGCCTCTCCACAGAGAATGGAGCTATGACTCACCCCAGGGCATAAGGGAAACAAACTCATTGTCATTAAAAAGCTATTATCTTTAATGAAAGTTGGGGAAGGTTCAAAGTGGCCAGGAGTCTAATTTAGCAAAAAGGAAAGACAAATACTTTAATAAAAAGCTTTTAGTGGTTTTCTCTCTGGGACTTTTGCTTTCCCAAAGAAAAGGAAAGAAACCAGCCAACTTTCCTGAACCTGGTACTTTCAGTTTTTTATCTTCTCCTAAGAGAAAATAAAGGAACAATTTGTGAGATTCTGAGCCACGAGAAGGGGCACTATGAAGGTGGTAAGCCGGATTCCTTCCCCTGAGCAGAAAAAATGCCTTGAAGAGATTTTCATTCAGGCTGAGCCTCGAATTTTCATCTAGTCTGTGAAGATCTGTGACACCTGACTCCACAAATCCCCTAAATCTGGATTCATTCTGTAAATATTTCCCCTGATGTTAGGAAGAAAAGCAAAGCAAATGGAAAGCAAACCCTAAAGTGGTGTCAGCATTGCTTAAACAGGACACGGAGGCACCTCCACATTCAGGAGCATACAATTCAGGTCCTGCAATGGCAGGATAAGGTCTTGCAATGGCAGGACAAGGGGCAATGGGTTTAAGCTGGAAGAGGGGAGATTTAAACTGGATGTTAGGAAGAAGTTCTTTACAGTGAGGGTGGTGAAGCACTGGAACAGGTTGCCCAGGGAGGTTGTGGCTGCTCCCTCCCTGGAGGTGTTCAGGACCAGGTTGGATGAGGCCCTGAGTGAACTGTACTAGTGGGAAGTGTCCCTGCCTATAGCAGGGGGTTGGAACTAGCTGATCCTTGAGGTCCCTTCCAACCTTACCATTCTATGATTCTATGCTTAAATGTGGCACCTGAAATATTACACTGCACACAGACATAACTGTTCTGATTAGGCAAGTTCTGTACTGAGCCATACAAGCTGGAAAACAAACAAACAACAACATGTAGTTACTGTAACTAGTCTTCTTTTTAAGTTCCCAGTTGACTGCACATCCTAAGAAACCTTGGCTTTATATAAACCTCTTCAATAAGCTGGGCACACATTAGTATTTGCCTGAGATAGGTGAAATGTGAAAGGCAGTTGGTTTAGCACTAATGGATGTTTCATACATTTAAATTGCCCAGTTAGAAAGCAGTTTGAGTATTGCCAACATTAGTCAAGCTTTCAGCTGACACTGGTAACTGCATTAGCAGAAAAAACAACTGCTTTCTGATTACACTGCCTGGATCTCTGCAGCCCAGGTGTTGCCTGTGTAACACCCACGCTGACTTTGTTTTATACATGTCAAGCTGTCAAGAAGCCGAAGAGGTCAGAGAACAGATTCTGGCTTAATCTGTGCTGTGCAGAGCTCCTGGAGTCCACAAAAGAAAATACTCTTGGTTTGATCCATGCATCTGCCTGGCAGAGATAATCTAATGCATGGTGTCTCGTGGGTGCAATGATACAAACACATCTGGTGCAATCTGCCTACCAGAGGCATGGAAATCACTGTTTCAGTGTTGTAGGGGAAGCCTGATCCTGCTGCATCCCATCTACCAGTCAGGCCTTGTTTCCAATTGTCACTGAGGCCTCCCACCTGAGCAAGAGTTTGTAGAGCTAAACAAATGAGTCCTTGTTTCTGGTCCTCTTCTCAGCTTTGGAGCCACATTACCCCTCAAAATGTAGCCATTTCCCCATGTTTTAAGAGGAATAAGATAACAAATTGACCTTTGTAAATGTATGAAGTTACAGCTAATCTACAAAGAAGCAGATGATTCTTTGCAGTAGGGTACAACCTGGGTGATGAAACCAGGGGCCTGGTCTACAACAACTGTAGTGCCACGGGAGATTCAAGGCCACCTATTGGCACAAATTCAGTCTCTGCAGATGATACCTGTTCCAGGTTAAGCCCAGGTGGGCTGGGGGAGCGGTCTGGAAACCTGAACCCAGGTGTTCCTGGCGCCTCCTGAGCAGAGGACCCCCCCAGGACAAAGTTTTTCCCACTCCCACTTCCTGTCCGTAACCCTATTTAAGGGGCAGGTGAGTTCCTTACTTTCTCTGTCTGGTTCCTGCCTTTGCTTTTGCAACAGCTCCCTGCTGCTGCTGCTCCTGATAACCATGTGGGCAGCCCTGCTGCCTCCTGCATCGAAGGACAATCCCTCTCAATCCAGAGAATCCACTGCCATCCAACCTGGTTTTATAGAATCAGAAAATGGTTTAGGTTGGAAGGGACCTCAAAGATCACCCAGTTTCAACCTCCCACCACAGGCAGAGAAACCTCCCACTAGAACAGGTTGCTCAAGGCCTCATCCAACCTGGCCTTGAACACCTCCAGGGAGGGAGCAGCCACAACCTCCCTGGGCAAACTGTTGCAGTGTTTCACACCTCTCACTGTAAAGAATTTTTTCCTAACATCCAGTCTAAATCTCTCCTCTGTCAGTTTAAACTGATTACTCCTCATCTTGTCATTACAAAACCTTGCAAATAGTCCCTCCCCAGCCTTCCTGTAGCCTCCTTCAGCTACTGGAAGGCCACTCCAAGGTATCCTCAAAGCCTCTTGTCCAAGCTGCAGAGCCCCAACTCTCTCAGCCTGTCCTCATAACAGAACTGCTGCAGCCCCCTGAGCATCTTTGTGGCCCTCCTCTGGACTCACTCCAACAATTCAATGTCCTTCTTGTGCTGGAGGCTCCAGAACTGCACACAGTATGCCAGGTGGGAATACTGTGTATATGTATTTTTAATGTATATTTGTATATGTTACATCTCTGGTACCCTCCTTTACCTTAAATACCTTTTATTTATTGTTAAAGTGGTGTTTTTTTTTTTTTTTTATCTTCCAAATTGGTGCAAGACTGTTCTTTGGGTGTTTTACCCCTTTTACTCTTCCACCTATTCTTTTTTCCCATAGAGGGAGAGGGGAGGCATCCTAAATTTTATTCCGCTGGGTTTGTGAGCTCTGGGAAAGTCTAAACCATAACTTCAAACTCCAAACACTTCACATGAACATCAAGAAGCAGCAGAGAAATATGATGCAAAATAGAGCTAAAAACCAAAGCACTCACCCAAACACACAGAAGCCAGCTCTGAGCACAGGGTTTGTGACTGGCATTTCTGGGTGCAGCTAGGAAGCAGCAGCAGGTAGTAATAGAAGGGGTGAAAATAAAGAGAAGCTCTAACACTGCCTCACCTATTTAACACCTTTAGTCACTTGACACAGTTTATGTGACTTATCTTAACTGAGAGCAGTAGCTGTCACAAGCATGGGCAGGCATTGCCAGTCAAACTTTTGAGTTCATTGGTAAAACCAAGTCACCAAGGCACAGGAGGTCTGAAATTTAGTAAATGCAAAGAGGGAAAAAAAATAAATTGCTTTTACTCAGAACTAGGTACACTGATTTTCCTCCCCTCTTCTCTAGAAGTTAACTTTTTTTACTATTTCAACACTATTTTAGCTATGCCTAGGTCTGAATTATAGAACTCTGAGAGAAACTTAATTGACCTCCTTAAAGCATGCTCCTCTTTTCAATATCCAGACTCCCACTCAGATCCATGAAAATTTATGTCATAAATTACAACATGAAGAAAAATCTTATAAACAACAAGATAAAGAAAATAACTGTGTGAGGAAAACATTTTCCCCCTTGGCTATTAAGGTGTCTTTTATATAAAAAAGGTGTAAAACTCCACCAGCATCTTCCCAATGGAACTTCATTTTGATTGCTGAGAAACTTGCAGTATTTTTTTCTTACAGTACCTGTAGGAAGTAGCATATTCAACACCCACTAGTGACTTGTGGGAAGATAAGGGGTAGAAAGAGGTTGATCTAAACCAATTCAGCAGATGGAGATGTTTCTAGGCAACATGGTCCAAAGACTGCAGTGTGGGGGTCCTTTATTTCTGACCACTAAGGATAATTGCATGAAAATAGGAGTTTCCTGTTTCATGTGGCTGCTGCTTTACTGCAGGAAGCATCACTGGGGATGCTTCCAGGTCCGTAATAGCCGAGTGCCTAAGGCTGGCAGTGGTCTGTCTTCTGGATCAAAGGGAGAGGAGTAGTCTGCACTTCACCTGTGTGTGAAGGTTTGGGAGTTACCCCCCACCTCCCACACTTTGTAAAATGACCCATACTAGCACTCAGTCGGCTGGAAGTTAAGTGATGAAGCTATATTTACAGCTTTGCACAATGTACAGCAGATATTTACACTATATACAGAATATTTACAGAAATATACAAGTAAAAGGTAATACAGTAACACAACTCCCCTCCCAGAAATCAGAGACCCCAGGAGGGGCTCCCAACCACCCTTCCACCTTCTCCCCACCCCTGTACCTTACCCCAAGGTTTGCCTTACGTGCAAGGTAAATTAGGAGGATCAGCCAGGAGGGTTAGAAGAAAAGTGGTTAGTGAGGATTAATCAGCAGAGGAGCCAAGAGCCAGAAGCTACTAGATCGCCCCAGCAGCTCCTGTTCCAGCAAGAGACAGAGAGACTGATTTATCTATTGTTTTGGTTAGTGTTCCCAAACAATTCTCCAGCAAGCGTATGAGTGAAGTAGACATCATGATGTTTTCCTTTCACAGCCTATAGTGTAATTTTCTCCATTAAAATATTCTAATTAGCCTCAAACCAGCACACTGTGTTTGAACAAAGGCTCTCCCTCAGCTTCTCCTTTAGATCCTGTGTGGGAAGCAGCTGATATAGAACATGATTTAGTTGGCCTGGTAAAAGGTGTTAGAGTAGCATCTTCCCAGGTAAGTGACTGGCTTTGCACGTTCTTCCATACATGAATTTTACAGCAATGTGACAGCAGTCTGGGAAGGGAGGGAAGCTGATGTCAGCTTCTATGAGGATTTGAACATTCCCCTTGTGCAGTGTGTGAAACTCACAGGAATGTCTGCTTCTGCCTAGAGACTTAGTGACAGATGTTCATTCAGATCCTGAAGCCTTCCCCTGCATGCTGTTGGCAATCTTCCAGGTCTGCAGAGCAGGAGAATTATACACATGTGCTGAAATGGGGAACTGCCAAACAAAAGAAAGCTGAAGGCTTTTCTAACACTTAATTTCCTAATACTGGAGAGGCAGTCAAGAGCCCTAGGTTTATTTCTTCCTGTACCTCTGAATTCCATATCCCAGATCAATTGACTATAGACACCTGGCCTCAGCAGGGGCAAAAAAGCTTTCTCAATGCACCTGTGCTGTGCAATGTCTGCACACACAGAGGAGCTGGGCGGCAGTGAGTCTGGTATGCAGCAAGGGAGAAGCATTCTCCATCTGCTGTGCCCGTTAGCCTAGCAGTTCAGAAGCAGTGTCTGCATGATGCAGTCCAACAGGCCTTGGCAGATGCCTCATGCAGGTCCTGGTCTGGTAGCATTTGTATACCCCACTGGCATTGCACATGAAGTAAACAGCCCCTTCAGATCAAGTCAGCTTGAAGAACTGAGACACATATTAACCTGCAGTGTTGCAGACAGCAGGTTCAAAGCCAAACCCCGGGCCTAGTGGTGGAAGTAACTGTTCCTCATGCGGTGTGCTGGGAAGCAGCACAGCAGGTACTTGCAATAGGGATGGGGTTAAAAATCAACCCCCCCTGCAGCCTCATTAGGTTCTTTCAGAGCAGGGCCATCTGGCAGATGGTGCTAACGCTGCCTGTGGAAGCCTGTAGCTGGATGGGTCATACCTGCTAAATACCAAGTCAGGGGCTGCTGCCTGAAAGCAGCAGGTGCAGAGGCTGAAGTGAGGCAGTGTAGTGAGGCACTCCAAACTCCCTTCCCCTTCCCCCCATCAGAAGAGCTTTGAATGGGGGAAGAAGGCACGAAACTGCTTTCCCCCACCCCAGTGGGCTTGAAAAGGGAACAGCAAAAGGTGCCCTTCACTCACACCCGTACTCACTTGTGGGAGAGCCCATGCTAGAGGCTGGATTCTTCATGCTCAGTATGCATTGGCACTGGACACGTTGTCTAGGAAAGATTCAGAGTGAGCAGAAAGCGCACGCAGCTCCGCTCTCACGCAGCTCCGCTCTCACGCAGCTCCGCTCTCACGCAGCTCCGCTCTCACGCAGCTCCGCTCTCACACAGTTCCGCTCTCACGCAGCTCCGCTCTCACGCAATTCCACTCACGCAGTTCCACTCTCACGCAATTCCACTCACGCAGTTCCACTCTCACGCAGTTCCACTCTCACACAGTTCCACTCTCACGCAGCTCCGCTCTCACGCAGCTCCACTCTCACGCAGCTCCACTCTCACGCAGTTCCGCTCTCACGCAGCTCCGCTCTCACGCAGCTCCGCTCTCACGCAGTTCCGCTCTCACACAGCTCCGCTCTCACACAGTTCCACTCTCATGCAGCTCCACTCTCACGCAGCTCTGCTCTCACGCAGTTCCGCTCTCCTCCAGTTCTGCTCTCCCGCAGTTCTGCAGCTCTCCCGCAGTTCCACAGCTGTTCTGCAAGTCTAGAAAAACCATTCGGTCCACTGGAGAGAGCTGCCTGCAGCACCTGGACCTGGCTTCCTGCTCGCCACCCTCGAGCTGGAAGGACCCTGCCTCGCTGTAAACTGCTGCTGTTGGCAGGAACATACCAGCAGTTCAGCTTTTCTCTGCACAGTGCCGCTCCACAGGATCTGCCTGGTGGAAGCTGTGTCTGCAGACACTTCGACTTTGGGTTTCATCTGCATTGGACTTTGCTGCATGCATAGCTTGCAGTTTCCAAAAGCTGCCACAAAGGAAATCCAGGGACTGTCTTCAAAAACCTAATCCACCCTGGTGAGTAAATCAGCCCATCCCTAGGCTCTCTGCTCTGCCTCTAATTTCTAAGTGGAGCAAAGCTATCTTGTGGCTTAGCCTTTTCCACTTTCTGACTTTCCCAAATTACAAAAATTGCCCATAAGCATCCTTGTGGAAATTCGTGACCCAATTAGAACCTGTAAATAAGATGTAACTAATTCTGTATATAGTTTTGGGGCGGGGCTTTGTGGGAAAATAAAAATAACTATATTTTTATAATTCCTGCCTCATCAAATTAATTCCCAACTAAATCAAGCAACCCAGCAGTGAGAGTTCAGCTTGAAGAAGCTGAAGGCAAATGTGATGCACAGATAACAGGCTGAGGAAATGTTTAGGGAGCAATTTCCTGAAGCATTTGAAGTATTGCTGTGTTATTTTTACTGCCTGACAGCAACAACCTAATTAGTACTGCAATGGATTGGAAATTCTTTACAGTAGCTACAAGTTTAGAGGGTATTTCTGCACCTTAATTGCACAAACGAGCTCCAATGGTTGCAGAAGGCACCTGAGCTGACAGTGGCCACTGGCATGTACAGTTAGTAGGAAACATCAATGAATTAAAATTAGCTACTAATCAGCATTCTGGAGATTTTTCTCATCCAATTAATACAAGCAGCATAATCTCTTGAAACAGCATACTAAGGGATCAGGACTGCTGCTAATATAATTACTTTCATAACTTGATGAGCCTACCTACCAGCAAGCACACTTCTGAGACTGCAGAGTGCTGGCTGTCCAGTGGGAGCTGCAAGGACAGATGTAGCTGCAATGTGGGTTTGCAGGTTTTATTACCTCTCTAGGAAAAGTTGCTCCAGTCAGGATTCAAGCACTGCTGCTGTCGTCCATATGCACAGGGATGGAGGGCAAAAGTGTCCAAAGATCACAGGATGTTAGGGTTTGGAAAGAACCTCTGGAAAGAGATCTTTGAGTCCAACCCCTCTGCCAGAGCAGGATCATATAGTCTATTGCAAGTCGCATAGGAACACATCCAGATGGGTCTTGAAATTCTCCAGAGAAGGAAACTTTTATCCATGGCAGGCAACCTGTGAATGCTCTCCAGTCTAGACGCTGGGGCTAGTTGGAGGAACTGAAGTGCATGCAAAGAACTAAGCGTGCAGATCTCTCTGACCTGGCAGCTGTAGGGGGTGCTCTGTGTATGTGCTGCCCAGAGCTCAGCAAAGGCCAGATGGAGTTTCTGCATCAGCTGTCTCTTTGTTTTGAGTTGTGCTCTGTGTATACAGCCAGGATGCTTTCACTGTATCGCCATTGCAGTCTGCTATAATAAACCTCTGGATCAGTGGTCATTAGCTTATTTGTAAGAACAAGTTGTGACATAAACACTTGAAGTAACATCTAAACTTCTCACAGGCTTTAATTTAGAGGAGTGGGGGTGGAGGAGGTCTTCTATACTGGTAGGATTTTGCTTCAAAGCTTTCGTCTGCTGCAGTTTCTGAAATGCCTGCAAACAGCTAGGTGCCTGTCTCTGTGATTGGGTTGTCATTCAGGGTTGTCACAGCTGGCAAACACAAGCTGCAGTCATGTTCTTTGGTACTGTAATATCTCCTTTTCTATTCTAGGGGATACCCTACCTCTGCTGCTTCTCCAAACACCCTTGGTAACGGAGAGCTGGCTGAACGTGACTGTGGCCATGTGGTATGCTATGAGATGAGGTAGGTTTCCTGTGTGTTAACTGTAAGCTGTTCAATAACTTGAGCTGCACTGGACTTCCTTAGCACATTCCTTCTGCTGAATAAACTTTACTGTCTATAGCAAGCATGAAGGCAAGATCACCTGATTTTAAAAGTCTCTTAATATAGCCCTTTGATAAAAGATGGCAGGAAAAGGTTAAACACTTAATTTAAAGCCATTTGTAGTTCTCAGAGCTGTACTTGGGATTTGTTGCTCCATTACTTGCCTGACTTCTGCAGGCACTGCTCAGCTCCTGAGTGTGTCAGCAGGATGTTTCGAATGAGATAAAGGCCAGGAGGTATGTTGTGGACAAAGGCTGACCTAGAGTCTTTTCTCTGCACAGAGAACTCCCTGCTAGTTCTTGGAGGCCAGCACAGGATAGTCATGGCATGTCCAGGGCTGTGCTTTCTGCTGTGAGGTGGCTCAGCATGGCAGCGAGAATGAAGGCAGCAGTGCCAGTTCTATCAGTGACAGCAGGCACAGACAATACTGTATGCACTTGGGTAACTTTCTTAAACTGAAATCTGGAGTCACTCAGAGGCTGGTATGTTTAAGCAAATGTTTACTTTTCTCAGACAGCTCTGTTCCTTGGTGTCATGAGCATTTGAGAAGAAAATAGCACAGATTATTCCTATGTCTGAGGTTGCTTTTAATAGACCTGTTTTCCTACATAGTGAGAGGTTTAACATTTGTATTCCCAAAGACTCAGCCATTTTTTTGACTGCATGGTGATTATTATATTCTTTTTAGGCCCATCTGTTAGATGGCTGCATTAGCTGATGGGATAGCACAGTCCATTTGCTCACAGCTGCTTCTACACTTCCTTCCTCTGCCTCCATCCCTCCTCAGTGACAGATTAAGCTATCTGACATGCAAGCTGTGTTGACAGGCTAGGTGTTACGGACAGCACTGAAATAAAAATTTGGTTTGTGGTTGCCCTAGGAAGCCACATTTCAGGACACTTAGGCTGCCCCACAGGCAGTAAGGGGAAGACCTTCTCTGAAGCAGAGTTTTTTTTCCTTCTACAACATCCAATGCTTTAAAGAAATGTTCAGCTACAGAATTCTGTTCTTTGTCCATGCTTTTTGCCAGACTCCTTGCAGTAGTGGGGCCAAGTGCCTGGGGTTTTCAGGTACTTTCCCATCCAAGTGCTGAGCACATGGTGCTTTTATTGCTGAGACCTTGAGCACTGCACTGGCTGTCTTCTGGCAGCTTTCATCTTGCACTTTATGTCCCTCTGTTCCCCCCTGTGACTTTTCTTGATCAGACCACCTGGCTGATGCTCAGGTTCAGCTCACTGTGTAGGAAGAGGTCTGGTGCTCTGTTGAGAGGGTGAATAGAGAGGGGACAGTGAGAGCTCTGTCTTCCTGCCAAGATTCCCAACACACACCAGCAAAATCTTCCCTTTGCCCATTGATACTTACCAGAGACTGGTGCTAAAGCTCTCTAGAGCATACACAGTAAATTAAGCTCTGAAGAAAATTGCTGGAGATGGTTGTCTTCATGCTTACAGAAACAAGTATTCTGGAGTCTCAAGAAATTCTCTTCATACATTTCTCTGCTCAGCGTCAATGTGAGGCCAGCAAGGACTGGATGTAGCCCCTGCTGATGGCTTTCCAGTGACTGAAACAGGCTCAACTTGTCTGTAACAGAGATAGAAAACACCTGGCAGCTTGCAGGTGTTAACAGAGTTGTCTTCTTGATGAGTAAAAATGCTCTTTGTAGTAGACCCCATTCATGATGTAAATCAAATCAATTCAGTTATATTCCCTAATTGTAATTTGGATTCACAGAAACAGGACCATTTCTGTTTGTGCTACCTGACAATCTGCCTAATTTAATAGTGCTATATTTAGAAATACATCCGCTGGATAGTCTGCACTTCCCTGTGCCCGTCACCACTTCTCTTCAGTTTTGAATGCTGTGGCTGGGTCACCTTGAATTCTTCCCTCTAGTGCTGAGAAGCAACTTGCCTTGCTTATTCTTATATTAAAGCCAGGGGCTGTCCTCATTTCTCTACTTTGCACAGACTCCCAAGGGGTTCACATAACCTGCCTCAATGAGGATGTCCAGGTCAAATAACCTTTTGGAGATGTGGTTTCCATTGACTCCACGAGGAAGTAAGGCATGTTTTCCATCTCCAAAAGGGTGGCAGATGTCCTTCCAGCAGGCTGAGGACACTTGGCTGGTCCGTGAGAGTGGAAGGTAAGCAGATGCAACCCTGTGTGGGGCTGACCCAGAGTAGCACACAGGCTTTCTGCTCTACACATGCTCACACTTCCCACTGTGTGTGGCCACAGGGTTGGTCTTTAATTGCAAGGGTGAGGCTTGTGCTTTTGATCCTCCCACAGGTGCTGGAATGCTTGCACATCGGTCCCAGTTAAAACCTGGCTGCTGGCAGCAGCTAACTTCTGTACAACATTTCTCAGCAAGAAATACTGAGCTCTTCCTCTGCCTTTGTTTAGTAGCTTGCAGTATGTACTTTCAATTGTGCTGCACAGCTGCAGCAGTGGTAGACATTGCCCTACCCACACTGATTCTCCCAAATCTATCTGGATAATTAAATGGCCTGTTGATGAAGGAAGGTGGTTGCTGTCTCAGGGATGTGGTTGCAAATCATCTGCAGGCCCAGGAGAGCATTGCTGTGATTGTTACACATTACACAGGCTTAGTCTCCATTCCTGTTTGCAAGACTTGTGTCTACCAAGTGAGAAAAACTTATTTTACCCCTGAGAAGGAGCACTCATGGGAAAAGGTCTTTCTTGAGAGTGAATCCATTTTTCAGTGCATGTGGATCAGGCTCTTGACACTAGTTCAAAGCAGACTTCTGTGCATTCACTGTCACTGCTTTAGGGCAGGATATTTACAGGTCCAGTTCTCCCAGAAATCTGCAGAAGGACTGAAAGCATCTGAGGAGTTCTGTTAACAATCTTACTGTGGAAATGCCTTAGGAGGGCTTGGGAAAGCCTGGAGAAAAAGGTGGATGCCAAAGGTGCTAACGGCAGTCTGCATCTCTAGTTGGTTCCTAGCTTACCTAAACATCAGTCACACAATTCACAACAGCTACTGTTGTGTCACAAGGGTGACATATTTTGTGCTCCTGGTCATGATTCCCATCACCATACCCAGCCCCTTCAGCTAGAGGATGGCATATGAACAAAGCCCAGCAGCTATAAGCTGGCTGCAGCCAAGCACTGGGAAAACCTTTGAGGATCATTTTTCATCCATCTCCCTTTCCAAAGCACCGAGTATCACTGTGGGTTCAAGACATAAGAGTAATTTTTAAAATCTAAATTTCATGCATGGAAAGTTTCCTCAAGATGTAGATTTGTGGTGCTTGTGACCTGCTTTTGTGGCTCCCTTTCCTTTGGCAATGTTGAATTTTTCATTATTGGTAGAGATACAAAAGGATTATTCAGAGACAGTATTGAAATTTGGGCTTGGTCCAATTTTGTGGACCCATTAGGAAAGTTATTAAAAGTCCTTTCAGAATGTTATAATCTAAAATCTAGTGACCTCTTCTGCCATACAGCTGTCTTCTCCTGACTGTTTCAAGGCTGTGAGGCAGTGGGTGTTGACAGGGATGCTGTGCTGCCAATGGCACAGAAATGTACTGAGCTTCTATTAATTTTTAAAGCCACATAGCAGGGCCACAGAAATAGTTTTGAGAAAGAAACAAAAAAAAGCTCCTAACTTGTTTTTCTGATATCTGTTAGGATAAAATCCTGGTCTGGCTACTTTACAGCAGCTCTGAGGTCTGTAGACAGCTCTAGTCATTCAGCAAAGCACATTCCTTTGTCATCC
Source organism: Eubucco bourcierii (assembly GCA_013396675.1). Classification (NCBI taxonomy): domain Eukaryota; kingdom Metazoa; phylum Chordata; class Aves; order Piciformes; family Ramphastidae; genus Eubucco; species Eubucco bourcierii. The sequence goes on along the minus strand of VWZE01014361.1, from coordinate 225 downwards.
ACAGAACAATTCAGCTAACTTGTCACAAACTGCCAGTCATCTCCACACTGTAGAACATATGAAGGGACTCAGGGCCCACATCCTGCAGGAAACAGACTAAAGGGCAGATACTACCAGAAGCCCTGGAGAGTTGGACTTGGTGGTCTGCAGAAACATGGCCAGACTCCACTAGGGCAATGCAGAATCTCACTTTATTACAGCCAGAGCTACTTTTTATACCATAAT
>VWZE01014360.1:55387-85885 GCA_013396675.1 Eubucco bourcierii | reverse complement strand
TACCATTCTATGATTCTATGATTCTATGATTTGTTCATTAGTGGCAAACCCAGCAAGAAACTCCAAAGACTTAATATACAAACGAGAAAAGAAAATAGTAGATTAGAGTCTCATAAGTACATTTGAATACTACAGGCAGTTTTAGTCTTCACAATCTAAAATACTGTAGAAGAGAGAGAAAATACACAAAGAACTAGGAGAAACAATCAAAGGATCAGACGATATCTATGCAAGTAACAGACTTCTGTACAAAAGAGTGAGCTGAGGATTTTGAGCCTGCAAAAGATGAGCAAAATGGGTTTAACAGTTGTGTTAAATTATAAGTGGATTGGATTAAGGAAATATGAGTTGGTGGGCCTCATTGAAAGGGCTTCAAATTAGACAGGGGGGGAATAAAACCAAGCTCACTAGAGGGGTGCCTAAGGAGAGCCTTCAGTATGATGCTTCACTTGAGGTGGAAGATAGTGACAATAATATCAAAATTGTCTGTGACAAATAGCAGGAAGACACACCATGGTTGGAAGAATGAGATGATAGTAAGGGCCTCGTGCTGGTTTGAGGCTAATTTGAATATTTTAATAAAGAAAGTTACACTGTAGGCTGTGAAAGGAAAACATGGTGATGTCTGCTTCACTCATAGGCTTGCTGAGATTGTTTGGGAAAAGTAAACCAAAACATAGATAAGGCATTTGCAGTCTGTCTTGCTCTGGGGGCACAGCGTCTCGAGCAGCTTCTAGCTTCTGGCTTCTCTTTGCCTATTAATCTTCACTAACCACTTTTCTTCTAACCCCCCTGGCTGATCCTCCAAACTCACCTTGAGCGTGGGGCAAACCTTGAGGTGAGGTATAGGGGTGGGGAGAAGGTGGAAGGGCGGTTGGGAGCCCCTCCTGGGGTCTCTGATTTCTGGGAGGGGAGTTGTGTTTCTGTATTACCTTTAACTTGTATATTTCTCTAAATATTCCTGTATATAGTGTAAATATCTGCTTGTACATTGTGCAAAGCTGTAAATAGAGCTTCAGTCCTTAACTTCCAACTGGCTGAGTTCTAGTCTGGGTCATTTTACAAAGTGTGGGGGGCGGGGAACTCCCAAACCATCACAGGCCTTCAAAATGTTGCTCTGAAGCATGCTGTGAACAGTGCAGCAATGAGGAAATCTTACAGAGGTGAGCCAGGGACTCCCAAGGCGGTAGGACACAGGAGTGTAGCTCCTGTGAAATGCCATGGAAAGAATCAAAGGGTGTTCCTCTAAGAAGGTGACGTGGCCAGCAGCCAGCTGAAGTGCCTCTACATCAATGCACACAGCATGGGCAATAAGGAGGAGGAGTTGGAAGCTACTGTGCTACAGGAAGGCTATGCCATAGTGGCAATTACATAAACTTGGTGGAATGAATCCTATGATCAGAGTGTGGCTGTTGATGGCTATGAACTGTTCAAAAGGGGCAGGAGAGGAAGAAGGGATGAGGAGTTGCCATCTGTGTAAAGAAGTGCATAGAGTGTGAAGAGTTGTCACTAAAGAGCAGTCATGAGCAGGTCTAAAGCTTACAGATAGGTATTAGGGATCAGGATAACAAAGGGAGCCTTGTGGTTGGAGTTTACAGCTCTGATCAGGTGGAGCATGTTGATGAAGCCTTCTTACTCCATCTCAAGGAGACATTGTTATCACAGGCTCTCGTCCTTCTGGGGGATTTAAACCACCCTGACATCTGTTGGAAAAGTAGCATAGCTACCTGTGGGCAATCTCTGAGATTCCTAGAGTGTCTACATGACAAATTCTTAAGACAAGAAATTAACACCCCTACACTAGGGGGATCTATTATTGGACATGTTGGTCACAAATGCAAGTGAAGTCATCAGGGTTGTCAAAGTCAGCCTGGGCTGCAGCAATCATGAGCTAATGTAGTTCACTGTCCTAAGCTGCATAACGCTGCTGAAAAGCATCATCAGAACTCTTAATTTTAGGAAAGCGAAGTTCCAGCTCTTCAAGGATTTAGTACATAGGACCCAGTGAGAAATGGCCATGAGAGACAAGGGAGTGGAACAGAGCTGGCAGATCTTTAAGGATCCTTTCCATAAAGTGCAAGAGATCTCAATCCCCATGTGTAACATTTCAGACAAAGACGGCAAGAGACCACCATGACTGAGTTGAGACCTACTGGGCAAACTAAAGGGCAAGATGGGACTACCCAGGAACTGGAAGAGGGGACAAGTTTCCTGGGAATATATATGCATACAGGAAAGGAGAAATCAAATAATACTAGTTGTTAGCAACATTGAAATACTTGTAGAATGTCCAAGAAAAGTTGCTAATGATCCAGACTGCTTTTCATTTAGGTGTCACTATATAATATTTTCTACCACTTCAGGAAAGTCTAGATGAGTTACAGAAATGTGAACTTACAGCTTTGGAACAGACAGTAGATCCACTTATCTGGAACTGTGTCAGAGACTAGTACCAGATGTTCCACAGTAAGACACAAATCCTGTAATATATTTGATTTCTCTAAAATCTTAATGGTTACTTCAGTAATGTTAAGGTAAAATTACTTTGCAAAATGTGATGGTTTGGGAGTTACCTGCCCCACCCCCAACTTTGTAAGATCACCCAGACTAGACTCGGCCAACTGGAAGTTAAGGAATGAAGCTATATTTACAGTTTAGCACAATGCACAAGCAGATATATACACAATATACAGGAATATTTACAGAAATATACAAGTTAAAGGTAATACAGAAACACAACTCCCCTCCCAGAAATCAGAGACCCCAGGAGGGGCTCCCAACCACCCTTCCACCTTCTCCCCACCCTTTTACCTTACCCCAAGGTTTGGCTTACATGCAAGGTGTGTTTGGAGGATCGGCCATGGGGGATTAGAAGGAAAGTGGTTAGTTAGGTTACAGAGAGGTCCAGGCCAAAACAGCTAGAGAGCCTGAGACTCTCCATGAGAGTGTCTTGTCTATGTTTTGTGTTCTTAGTCTTATACATCTCAGCAAGCCTATGAGTGAAATAGACATCACCATTGTTTCCTTTTCACAGCTTGTAATTTTCTGCATTAAAATATTCTAATTAACCTCAAACCAGCACACTAAACTTAACTATCATAAGCTATTCACACAATAATGTGCAATGTCCTTGATATTTTACATCAGAATGCAGATTTGATTGAGCTGGGAGTATACTTTCTTATGAGTATCTTTTGGACTTGTAAATGAAAGCCTTGGAGAGTGTTAGGAGTAGCATTCTAGCTGACATAAATGTAGAAAGGATGGCAAAAGTGTTGCCCATTGGTCTTAATTTCTACATGGGTGTTTCTAGAACTTTTTTGCCATATCTGTGATTATCTTTTTGGTTGATTTAATTTCCTATCTTACAGAAATCAGCTAAAGGAATTGTTTAATTTGAGACAATTACTGTGGCATTCCTTCAGCTATGTATACAATTATGAAACGGTGTTAAGCACTGAATGTTCTCTCCCACCAGTCTCCCAGTCTTCCATTCAATGTTGTGCTGGTTTGAGGCTAATTAGAATATTTTAATAGAGAAAATTATACTATAGGCTGTGAAAGGAAAACATCATGATGTCTACTTCACTCATACGCTTGCTGGAGAAATGTTTGGGAACACTAACCAAAACAATAGATAAGTCAGTCTCTCTCTGTCGCTTGCTGGAACAGGAGCTGCTGGGTGATCTAGCAGCTTCTGGCTCTTGGCTCCTCTGCTGATTAATCCTCACTAACCACTTTTCTTCTAACGCCCCTGGCTGATCTTCCTAATTTACCTTGCACGTAAGGCAAACCTTGGGGTAAGGTACAGGGGTGGGGAGAAGGTGGAAGGGTGGTTGGGAGCCCCTCCTGGGGTCTCTGATTTCTGGGAGGGGAGTTGTGTTACTGTATTACCTTTTACTTGTATATTTCTGTAAATATTGTGTATATAGTGTAAATATCTGCTGTACATTGTGCAAAGCTGTAAATATAGCTTCATCATTTAACTTCCAGCCGGCCGAGTGCTAGTCTGGGTCATTTTACAAAGTGTGGGGGGGTGGGGAACTCCCAAACCTTCACAAATGTTTTCTGTAGCCTACTGATATCCAAGAGTAATCCAGAAGCATAAAGTTGTGGCAATTAATGTTTCTTGGTCCTTTTTTTGTTTGTTTTGTTAAAAAAAAATAGTTTGAAAATAATTTAAACCTCATTAAATTCAGTTTGCTTTTTTTCTTATTGTTTTACAAGACCTGTGTGCCAAGTAGCTATGTCTGGTTTAGTTTTCTTTGTGTGATTATCTCTATCTTTGTTTGCAAGTGTTTCATGATTTCGCCATCCCAATTATGTATAAAAATATTACTATTGTATAGCACTTAACTTTTGTGCCTATGCATAAAGTCAAAGTCAGAAGAAAAGCAGGGAATTCCCCTGACTCTCTAACTGCATTTGAATTTAATTTGCCCCTTTCATGTCCTCTTTGTCTTCACTATTTAAATTGCAAGCCTTTTGGAATGGATTCTCCTACATACTTTGTTTGTAATGTGCCTAACGCCATTGTGAAATGACCCTTAGTCTTTTCAGTAATAAACAAGATTTATAATAACATGAATTTAAAGATAATCTGGAGACACAAAAGCCCTAATTATGCAAAGGAGGGGGTGATCAGTTGGAAACTGCTGTTTTAAAAAAACAAACCCCACATTTAATTACAGTGCAAAACAAGAGTAGTGCTAGTTTCAGATGCTAATCTTCAATTGTATGTGAGCCTCTGAATTTGTTACTACACAATAAGAAAGATAAAGATGCATAAATATTAATCGTGTAGTTGTAAATTTTTCTCTGATATCTATTGGCAGTGTCATAGCAGTTCAGCTGGAAGGACATCTGACACCCTGAATAGAAGCAAATACATTTTTGGGGTAGCTAAAAAATTTGAGCTTCGTATTTGTCAGATGTTGAGGAAGTTGCTAAATGGCCACTGGACGTTTTAGTCTCCTGTGAAAACTTGACCAGTATTTGTGTTTTATGAAAAGCCTACCAACAAAATCCACTGGTGTCGATGTGTGGATGAAAATACTCAATGGGTTTTTGATGAAATCTGCATCTCTTCTGGTTGGTTTTCTATTGTATATTATGTTTTACATAACACAAAGCATGACAGCTTTAGAAAACAATCTGTCCCTGTCCATGTTCATAGATGGATGCCTTTAGCAGTGTTTAAATTCATCACTTGTGCATGTTGCTGGCAATTTCTTTTAAGGTCACATTTGGGATTTACTGTGCTAAATCCAAATTCATGAAACTAGTAATTTTCTACTGCTGTTTCATAATGCCCTGTATTGCCTCTCTCTGCCTGAAATTTCATATCTTCTATTCTTAACATTAAGGTCAATTTTATTGATTCTTTGGATCTGTTCTTCTATTGCATTTTTACTAGGCACATACAGAAAGGGTAACTAATCTCAATATCATGTGTTCACAACTCTGTTTAGCATGAAATCGGTAACTGATATATTAATTATAATAATCTGTTAAATATACTTTACCTTCATGTTAATTATAGCAGACCATTCTCATTTATTTTTCTGGGTAGGCTATTAATTCAATCCAGATGGTACAGCTTTTTCAGACTGTAACACTCAGTGTTAACAGAATGAATCATGTTGCCAAGATACAGGAGCAAAAATGTTATCACATCTGAATAGGTTTTTAAAATGACATAACCATGAAAGAAACTTACCTTTTAATCAGGAAAGGAGCTGAGTTAGAGCAGGGTCAGCGAAACAGGCCTGCTTTGTAAGACAGGAAATATTACTTGGAAGTAGAGGAATTTCTGTTGTTTTCCACAATATCAAACATTTTGAGAAAATACCTTTTTCTTTGCCTGAATTAAGCAACCTAAATAACAACATATAAAGTGTCTCATTTTGCTTCAGAAAATGTTGAGTGCTGTTGCAGTCATGCTCCTTAGCAGAAATAATTAGAATACCAAGTTTGCTGTTTGCAGTCCCTGTTTAAAAGAAAGGAATTTGCACTAACTGTAAATAATAGGTAAAAATATTCTCCCTCCCTCACCTTTAATTAAAACAGATATTGATACCAGTTCCTTCTTTTTCCTCCTTTGCCCCATTAGCCTGCTTAATGTGCAGTTCTCTGCTGGCTATAAGGACTAGAATTTTTACTTTGGTGTGAAACACATTTTAGGTGAGACATTGCTTCTTGAGTACCTCATTTTGAAAGTCAAGTCTCCCCTCCAACACACAGCCATGCACATCTCCATCACGCTTAATTGCACAGTATCTCATGATTTTGGTTTTTATTCTCTTTGGACACATTCTAGAGATATAGAATGGTAAGGTTGGAAGCGACCTCAAGGATCATCTAGTTCCAACCCCCTGCCATAGGCAGGGACACCTCCCACTAGTACAGGTTACTCAAGGCCTCATCCAATCTGGCCTTGAACACATCCAGGGAGGGAGCATCCACAACCTCCCTGGGCAACCTGTTCCAGTGCCTCACCACCCTCACTGGAAAGAACTTCCTCCTAACATCTAGTCTAAATCTCCCCTCTGCCAGTTTAAACCCATTGCCCCTTGTCCTGTCACTGCAGGACCTTGTAAATAATCCTTCCCCAGCCTTCCTGTAGGCCCCCTTCAGATACTGGAAGGCTACTATCAGGTCCCCTCGAAGCCTTCTCTTCTCCAGGCTGAAGAGCCCCAACTCCCTCAGCCTGTCCTCATAGGAGAGCTGCTCCAGCCCTCTGATCATCTTTGTGGCCCTCCTCTGGACCCGCTCCAACACTTCCATGTCCTTCCTGTGCTGAGGGTTCCAGAACTGCACACAGTACTCCAGGTGGGGTCTGACGAGAGCAGAGTAAAGGGGCAGAATCACCTCCCTTGCCCTGCTGGCCACGCTTCTCTTGATGCAGCCTAGGACTCGGTTGGCTGTCTGGGCTGCATGTGCACACTGCAGGCTCATGTTGAGCTTTTCATCAACCCAGACTCCAAGGTCCTTTTCCTCAGGGCTGCTCTCCAGCCATTCACCACCCAGCCTGTATTTGTGCTTGGGATTGTGCCTACCCAGGTGCAGGACCTTACACTTGGCCTTATTGAATTTCATCAGGTTGGCCTGGGCCCAACTCTCCAGCCTGTCCAGGTCCCTCTGGATGGCATCCCTGCCCTCTAGCAAGTCGACTGTGCCACACAGCTTGGTGTCATCTGCAAACTTGCTGAGGGTGCACTCCATTCCTCTGTCCATGTCACTGACAAAGATGTTAAACAGCACTGGTCCCAGCACTGACCCCTGAGGGACACCACTTGTCACTGGTCTCCAGGTGGACATTGTGCCGTTGATCGCCACTCTCTGGGTTCGACCATCCAGCCAATTCCTTATCCAGCGAGTGGTCCATCCATCAAGTCCATGCTTTTCCAGTTTGGTGACCAGGATGTCATGTGGGACAGAGTCAAATGCTTTACTCAGGTCCAGGTAGATGACATCAGCTGCCTTTCCCTTGTCCACTGTCGCTGTGACTTCATCATAGAAAGCCACTAAATTTGTCAGGCAAGATCTGCCCTTGGTGAAGCCATGCTGGTTCCCACCAATCACCTCTGCTTTGTTTTCCATTTGCCTTAGCAGGACTTTCAGCAGGATCTGCTCCATGATCTTGCCAGGCACAGAGGTGAGGCTGACTGGTCTGTAGTTTCCAGGGTCATTCTTTTTACCCTTCTTGAAGATGGGTGTTATGTTTGCCCTTCTCCAGTCAGCAGGAACTTCACCAGTCTGCCATGACTTTTCAAATATGATGCACAGTGGTTTGGCAACTTCATCTGCCAGTTCCCTCAGGACCCGTGGGTGGATCTCATCAGGCCCCATGGACTTGTGCACATTCAGGTTTCTTAGGAGCTCATAAACATCATCTTCTACTATAGTAGGCAGATTTGCCTGCTCCCAGTCCTCACTTTTACCCTCTGCAACTTGGACATTGTGGTTGGAGCCCTTGCTGTTAAAGACTGAGGCAAAGAAGTCATTGAGCACCTCAGCCTTGTCCATGTCCTTTGTTAGCAGCTCTCCATTTTCCTTCTGTAAGGGTCCCACATTGTCCCTAGTTCTCCTCTTCTCACTAATATACCTGTAGAAGTTCTTCTTGTTCCCTTTAATGTCCCTGGCCAATTTCAATTCGAGCTGTGCCTTAGCTTTCCTTACCACAGCTCTGGCTGCACGAACAGCATCTTTGTATTCATCCCATATAAGGTGGATCGTATTCAGATATTTCAAAGCCCACTACTTGATCTAGAGTGAATCAAGATAATCCTTTATAGAGCAAAATTGGTATCACCTTTACCTTATATTTTACCATACAAAATAAACAGGTTTTGAGTGATGGACACAGAGTTTTCCATCACAGAATCCTGGGTAACCTATTTAGATTGAACATGAACTCTAAGTATGGAGAGACAGACTCTACTCATTTCCTTATACTCTTACAAGAAGTAAATCAAATAATACTACTTTTAAATGTGTTATCTGCTCATATCCAGGAAGAAAATTATGAACCTGAGAATAACTGAAACTTCTGTATCAAAATCTTTTTGGTATCTAAGTGTATTTTTCAAAACACATGGTGTAATAAAATCAAATGTTGGTTTTAGGGGTTTCTTCAGTGTTTTCAGATATACTCACTGTAAGAAGTTATACTTCAGGGGAAATCTTATGTAGGGCAATTAAATGCTAGCAATTATTGTTTAAATCCTTCTGGTCAGTACCAGTTTCCTTGTCCACTAGCACCTTTGGCACATGCTAGATAAACTATTTCAAGAGTCATGAATAAGGTACTTGAAGTACTGCTAATTGTTTGATAATATCAAGTAATTTTAAATAATCTCATCTATGTATTTCTGAAACAAACCAGAAACACTTCTCTGTGACTTGAGAGAAAGCTCTATATGAATTACACCTCTTTACTCTCACAAAAGAGGGATCAATAGTTGATGTTTTACGTTCCTCCAGCATGAACCTGTAGTCCAGACTCCATAATCAGCTCCATAATCAGCTACCTATCTGGCAGTAGGAACTGTACATTTTAAACTCTGGATCACAGTTACCAATCATATAAAACAGGGCTGTTTGCTAATTGCTGTTAAACATCCTGTTAATTGCTTTGTTTTTTGTGAGTCTGGGCTCTGATGGTCCACCTCTTGGAATTTATCTATTTCATTAATTATCTATTTCCTTTTGTAGTTGAGAAAACTGTAGTAATAATTTCATGATCTTGTACCTCTGACTGTCTGGGAAAAAAATGGGGTGAAATTATCAATATGTAATATTCACTGAGCATGGTTTGATCACCCAGTCCCTACATTCAAGCTGTTGAGAGAAACAATTGAAACCTTTCCTAAGTGCCAGATATGTAGAGCTACCAAAGGCACATTATTAACCCACAGCAGGAATTAGCATAATCAAGTCCTCTTGATACCCCCATTAAGCTTATTGGGCCAAATTGTGCTGCTTTTCTTCATGTACAACAGCTGTGGGAAGGACCTATGGGCTGAAACTGGCCCACTGAGTACAGCACTGGCCCTCGATTTGAAAGAGATGTGCCTGGAAAGAGAATTTAAAAAAAACAACCAACCAACCAGCAGTGAAGCCAAAGTATAACCTAAATCACATGAATTACAACTAGGAAATGTTCCTAAACTAACTGTCGATGCAAACTACAAAAACACTACCTGGTTATGAGTAGCTTTTAGCTAGGAAATATAAAATCTTAAATGGCACAGATAATGTCAATCTGAATTACCATCTTCAGAATGACACAGATGTTAGGATAAGGAAGCATAAATGGAAATTAAAGAGAAACAAATTCAGAACAGATGTCAGGAAGCATTTTTTTCATGCCGAGAATCACAAACGTGTGGAATGGCCTACCAGGCAAGATTGTTAAGGCAAAAGCACAGGGGACATTCAAAAAGTGATCAGATGGCATCATAGGGGAATTGAGTAGTAAAAAAAGGAAATGAGTGTGCATAAAGCAAATGGTTTTAATTTAATCCCAAACAATGTCCATGTTCTTACCTTATTAATGCTTGCATGTTTACCTTGGATAAACACAGAGAATTCCTACATTAAAAAAAAAAAAAAGGCACAAAAGAACCTCTTTCTGGTAATAAAATTAAGAGAAATTTGTCCCTTTTCCTGTAATGTGTTTTACAATTGCATATGTAACAGTTTTATTTTGATCCAGTTTCTCTCTGTATGCCATATTGGTCATCTGTAGATATCAACCTGGATGTTGTAGGGAAACTTAATAGTGTCGTGGTAGGCCTAAGCAGGCCAAATTAGGCTTGTACATGTCCTGGCTTGCCCAGGCATGTTTTTCTGCTCTCCCTCCTTCTGTTTCAGGGAGAGCAACCAGGGGAAAAGGACAAAGAACCTGGAGCCACTAAGTCTGGGGTCTGTGGGCTGCCCAGCAACTGCAGTAAACAAGGTGCACACGGTTGCCTTGTGCAAAGCCCTTGTTCTGCCCAAAAAAGGGTAAAGTAAGCCTATGACTTCACCCAATATGATCAGATCTTGGATAACTGCCATTTGATTGGCTATCCTGTGGCCAAAGGCCCATCAATCTCCGGCTGTATTGGATAAAAGGAGATGAGCAGGGAGCACAGTGCACTTTGCCATTACAAGGTGTATGTGCTATTGCATCCCTGCCTGCTGCCTCATTGATCCTGAGCTGAGGCTCTGATACCTGTCATGCATTCGGCCTGCATAGTTGGCGTGACACCGTGCCCAGTCTGCGCACCGCAAGACATCCTGTCTGCACCTGAAAGCCTTCTTTCTACCCAGGGGGAAGCCCTGGAGGTAGCACAAATCGTCCAGAAAGCCAGGAACAGGTCAGAGATTGTCTGTCTCCTTTCTCCAGCACCCAGAAGCCTGGGGAAACTCTAAAGCCTCTGACGGCTACCGACAGCAACCCCACCACAAGCTTTGGGTACTGTCAGATAATATTTTTGTGAGTAAATACCAAAAGCCTCTTACAAGCAGTACACTGACTGCAAAGCTTTCTCTCCCAGTTTAATCAAGTTCAATTAATATATATATTTAATAGTTATTTCTAGATCCTATTATAACCTGTATGTAGTTTCCATAATGATGTAAGAACCTGTTATTATTATTATTTTGGTGATGGGGGTGCTGTGAGTTCTGAATATTAACTATTAATAAATTATATTAATATTTTTAAAATATCATCTCTCAGTAATTAATTACCTCTTCCATTACAAATAGTGTCACTTGTCTTTCTAGGAAGCTTCCTCCCCTGATCTCTTAAAGAAAGGATGAACTTCATCCTGCCTTTTGGCATGGAGATAGCTGATGCTCAAAACCCTGGCTGCACAACACTTATTCTTGTAATTTTGTGGTTTATGTGTTGTTAAATTTCAGTGGTTTACAGGATAGGGTTCAAATTCTTTGTATGATTCTTGTTGGTATCCCCAAAATAAGGAACTCTGGTTTATACTTTAGACTTTACATTTCAGTGCATAGATCTTTGAGCTTTAAATACGGAAAGATACAGACACTGAAGATTCCAAAAACCAGATCCAGCTTCTGGAGTAATTCAACACCCACCTGGATGCTGCCCTGCGCAACCTGCTCTAGATGAACTTTCTCTGATGGGAAGGCTAAACTAAATGATCTCCAGAGGTCCTTTCTAACCTCTGTCATTCTGTGAATTTTGTGAATGTGGGAGTCCACATTTCACATCATCAATCTATGCTTGATTGACTCCAATGGCAAATTAAGGGAATATGAAATCAGAGAGTACCCTAAGCCATGGTTTTGGGCCCCTTTTCCTACCTTACTGAGCCCTGACAGGAGCTCTTGAAGTTCCTCTAATCATGCTTTCTTCAGTATATAACATAAACCGAGTAAGCAAAATCTTCATTATTTTTTTGTTGTTGTTATTATGCCATTCTCCTCTTCTTTGACGTTCTCTCTGTCTTTCTTGTGGCTCTTACTGTATAGCTACTGCTCCAAGAGAATTCTTGAAAAGAGGATTTCTAGGAGCAGTCCTAGGACACTCCTAGGGGTATGAGATACCTCTAGGAGTTTGGAAGTTAAAATCTACCAGATTTTGTTCCTTTCATGATAACTTTGATATCTATTTTCCTGGATAAAGAAGTTTGGCTTGTATGCATAATAGTATCATCAAAATTCAGTGTAAATGTGTTGTGAATGTTTTCCCCTCTCAACAGTATTGCTACAATAGGATAAAAAGACTGAATCTGATCCTAGCAGAAAAAAAAAAAAAAAAAAGGAGGTATTTTGTAGATTTTTGAGAACCACATTCTCACTGTCTAAATTGTCACAGTGCTTTTAAAAACAATGGCACCTGGAGTAAATAACATTCTGTTGCTTTCCTACTGGCTAGGTGGCATTTTACCGTCTGTTATAACATTGCTGTTTGTGTTATCAGGATGTTAATTTTTCAGAGATAGAAATGTAGTGGAACCCACCCAGTGGATAATTCAGTTTATGCTTTCACTTATCTTAGCCTCTAGTTTCATAGGTCCTTGACTTGTAAAGTAAACAATTAAACATCAATTTTATGTATAACTTCCCTCTAAGCTCTTCTTAGATAATATTTGATTGGTATATGTTTAAAACTCCTAATGTTTAAACCTTGTCATTTGGGTGCAGACACAGAAGACTAAACAATACAGTGTTAACTTATCTGTGGTAGGCTTAAAATACTGTCTAGGCTTATCTTTTTTTAATGTGCTTTTGACATAAACCCAGTTCACTAAGTCACATACTGAGAAATTCAATAGCAGAATGGGCTTACTGATTTACTAAAATCATATGTAAATCTCATAGTCATATACTGTGTATAGATTAGGAACTCTGCAGAAAAAGGAAGAGAGCTGTAAGAAAATAAAGCAATAGAGCCGTGAGTTAGTTGGAAGGTTCCGGAGTTTTAATCACAACCTCATGTTGATATTCATATTTCCACTGTGTTTGGCAGTAAGCTGCTGTTTTAGATTTCTGTTTCTATTTCATTGTTAGCCTCTGAAACTGAATTACTACGTTCCATAGCAACATTTTCTTAATTATGTTGCTACCAGTTAATTAACACTTGCACAATGCATATCAGACATAGATTAGAAAGAGAATGAAGACATGTCCTATGTTAAGGAGAACAGGCTAGGATTTTGCAAATGAAGAGGTCTAATGGAGTTCAGCATCAGTTCCCATCTCCTCTCAATGAGCAATGGATACCTGCATCCTCTAGCACACTTTGAAAACCCAAGCTACAGGGTGAAGGGGCCAATCCTACAGCCCTTCTCAGAGTGCTGCATATGGCATCTGCTCTCCTTGTATTGAAAGACTGAGCTGCACATGTTTGTTAGAGGCTTTACAAAGTTGAACCATGAGACTAAATACATCAGAAATGAGCCAAACTTGTAAAGAGTACTCAATAACACAATAAACATGCATCAAATTATTTCATGTTTTTGTCATGTCATTAGATGTTACAAAATTTTATGCAAGATCTTTATAAAGTCTAACCCAAGAATCTGTTAATTAAATGTTATACAAACCCCCACCAAATGTCTCGCCCCTTTTTTTGATTCCTTATTTCCCTTCTGCAGGTAGGACTCAGTATTAAAACCTGCAAGACAACCCTTCATTAGATATGGGGGAAGTCTGGTTTTGTTGAGATAATGAAAAAACAGGCGAAACCTCTCTGAACTGTATCTTGTCAAAGATGCTCAGGGTGATTCTGAGGTATGTTTCAGAAACAGTTATGTGTTATACACACCTATTCATTAATGTTGAGCTGGCACATTAGAGGCATCTTTATTTGTTTGAAAGCACCCTCAGTTCCAAACCAGTTCTGTCTGTTTCCATGATTTTGAACACAAAAGAATACATTCTTGAGTGGTAAGATATTTAAAATAATGAAATATAATTCTATCAAAACTGTGCTCTCCTGTTATTTATTACTGTATAAATTATCTACAACTGAAGACATCCAGTTTATAATGAGATATCTGATGATTTATTTTTGCAAAAAAATATTAGCTTTATTATTTATTAATTCTAACAGTATTCCTCAGTGTATACTCCATAAATATTAACATATCTGATGTCTCATAAAGATACGATGAAAATAACATTATGCTTGATCTATGGAGAAGATTTGACATCTCATTTTTATGTAGTTGATCTTCTATAGCTTATAGTATCGAGAAGCTCAATTAATTAAGAACTTGTGTAAAAAAAAAAAAAATCATGCTAGTGTAAGGAGATTTGGAGACTTACATTTGGACTAAAACCATTGTTTAGCCATGAACATTATCCTGGAGGTAGTGAAGTGGAAGGCTTTATTTTGTTCATTTGTGGAATACTAAATAAATTACAAATTTTTTTTTAAATAGCTCAACAAATCTCAATGTTGTTATATGGATAAGAATGTGAGCATATTGTACTATGTTCTCATAGGACATCTCAAGTCGTTCTCTTAAAAATTATATTTACACTGGATATTATTTTAAGTAATATCAAAACCATTATTGCTATCTACATTACTGTTAAAAAGAAGCCAGGTAGCTCATAATGCCTTATGAATACAACTGTTGTCTGAAACCACAAAGACCATCTAGAGTCTCAGGTTTATCAGAAGAGTATTGTTCAAGGCTGATTTCTCAAAACCTCAAATCCTTTACGTTTATGCTGACATAGTCTTTTGTGGAGTCTTAGGTAGATTTCCTTCAAGCCAGTTATAAATTTGGCCTATGCATAATTTATATAAGCTTGTTATATATTTGGTCTGATTTAGAACATGGCAATCACATTTTGATATATATATGAATAAATACAGTACAGTCTTTGTAAGTACTTCAAGGATAGATTTACGAATTGTTTCTTTACCATTTCTCCCAGATTTTTTCTTCAGATGGAGGAATTAATCTATCATGTAAATGTTTATAATTTCACTGTAGTAATGCAAAGACGATGAAGACAGGAGCACATGATGTTCATCTATGTTTCCCCAATTGTAGGTAAGCTTGCAATACACAGAGGGGCAAATTTAATACAGAATTAAAGAGTCAGGTAAGCCAGTTAAATGGTCATATTCTCTGGGGAGGGGAAGGTAGAGTTCCAATGAGCTGACAGTGTATGGATGAAAGACTAGGTAATAACTTCCTATCAAGAGAACTATAGGAAAAAGAAATAGGCCTGTGACTGCAACTGAAGCCCATCGTGCCATATATTCTGTAAAAGGCATTTAATTTCTTGATTTAGCTTCCTGGGAAGTGCAAAGCGACCAGTAATACATTGGTAGCTCTGGTTGGGATTTTTTTAATATGCAATATAGTACTTCCAGATGTATTTGAAGTCAGTGTGAAATTGATGGATTCAAAGAGGCTTACTTGAAAACCTTAGAAGTAAACAGGATTAACAAGTCTAAGGCACTTGCCTTGCACTTGTATGCCAGCACGTTTGGTGTTGATTGAGGCCTCTCTTATTTCTTCTGTTGTCATTCAAGAAGTGACTTTGGTTTCTGGCCAGTATCTTTTGGCAGGACTGATACTGCAGAGATGGTACGTCCATCACACACATCTTCATTTATACAGCATTTGTATGCTATGTTGGAAATGTGCTGAGTTGGCTTGTTACAGGTGTTATTACCTTGAAGCTGAATGTGTTCTCTGGTTTTCTACACCTTATGGTATCAGGATCACACTGTTTCTACATCATCATTTTGTGACATAATACCAGGGAAGCACTTAGCAGTTCCTTAAAATTACAGAATTGTAAATAGTTTGAATTTCATATATGTTCACTAATACAAAAGGGAAAAGAATCTAAGTAGCAGACACATATATAGTGGACAACTCCGTATATTTACATATAGTCCATACAAGATGTAAATTAGGAAACTACTGCATACTTCAGATGATGTTTTAAAGCATGAAGCTCAAGTTGCTGCCCTGTAATCATCAGAGGAGTGCCATGCAGCTTTGGGATGTGCTGACTGGAATGGAACAGCTCAGCATTAGTAGGAGGCAGAATCCATATATAAAAATCTAGCAAAGACACCTGTGTGTTTCCTTTGCATTACTGAGATGTCAGAGTGCTGTGTGTGTCTGGAATTCTGAATTATTTTCTGGATGTGTTTATTCCATATGCTTAATATAAAATACCTACAAATACTAACCTATGGGACTTTCTAAAGGCTTGTATGCATGGCTACCGCTCACATAGTTCTGAAATCTGTTGTCAGTCATTTGGCAAAGACTCAGTGTCAAATAAATGCCAGTTCATAACCATTCCAGACTGTCACCTTCATTTTACTTCTTTCCTGGGGAGAAAAGTTTTTTTGCAGATATTTTCTGGTGGCAGCAGACTCCAAAAGCATTTTTGTGACAGACATGAATTTCTTGAAGGCCTGTGGATAGGGCTAAGGCCACTGCTGGAGAGACCCTAAGACAACTCTAAGCAGGGACTGTGACACCTCCTTTTGTGAAGTAAAATTACAAATTGAAAGCTACTTTAACCATGATGCAGCTCCCCATTTTGTTTGCTTGCCGACCTTTGTTTTGGTGCAACTTATGCCAACCTAAAGAGCTTGATGAAAGCTCCTCAGTCCTGTAACTTTTATTTGTAGAAGTTTTGTGCTTTTGAGTCAAGTCAGAATTTTCTGTATGTGTTGTGTCGAGTAGATGTATGTTAGCTCAGGAAAATAACAAAAGTGACCAAACTGTTTTGTTTTCCCAAATGATAGAGGAAAGCAGGCCAAAGATGAATCGCACTGAAGAGATGTATTTTTTTTTTATTTCATACTTTTATATTTCAAAAACTTTTTTACTTTATACTTTATTCTGAGTTCCCATTTTAAAACTATGAAGGCTATGACGAAACCTACTAAGAAACTGCAAGTATACATATATGTATATATATAGTGATAAAAACAGATTCCTTCTGACGTAATTAATATAATTAATACTTTTGTATGTGTGTGTTTTGCATATTTCATGAGGGATTTATTTTTTATAGTACTTCAGTAAGGTCCTTGTCAAATACTGTGACCTTGATTCCTTGAATCTTGCATCATATGCTTAGAACAGTATAAAAGGAAAATAATGCAATGGCACACCAGGCTCTGTTGAGACTTTACACAGGTACCCTTTATCTGTGCTTTCTCCAACCTGAAGGTTAAACTTGGTATGTTGGTTTAGGAGTGACAAATAGGAAATGCACCAGCAAAAAGGTATTAATATATGAAATGCATGAGTTACTTTAGAATACATTTTACTTGTTCTTCAAAAGATATTACAGCCCTGCAATGATAAGTGTCTGATTTTTTTTTTCTTTTTTTTGTATATAGCAATTTCTTTTTGCTTTAATATAGACATTTTTTTTTGAGATGGGAAATGAGAGGCTAGTATGATTATCTGGGTCTCAGAGAGAATTGTAGCAGAAAATGTAAGTATAATTTAGATATCCAGTAGATATTTGTTAACTATGATACTGTTGAGCACAAAATAGGCTTGATTAATATGCATCTATCTAGCCCTTTTAAGAATTATTTATCAAAGGATGAAGCATTTGTGTTTTGTACAAAGTACGAGGCTGTAGCCATATCAATATCACTATAATTACACTTCTAATCTTTCCTCTGAGTATCTCAACTTTCCTTGGTTACTGGCAGCAAACTTTTAAAAAAGAGTTTATTAATATCCACATTTGAGTTTGTGAGAACTTCCACCTGAACTTTTATGTGCATCATCTGATGGCAGAGACTGTCTGAAAAAAGAATGCTAGCTCTTTTCGTATTTGAAGCGTAAGAGCAGAATAGGGTACAAAAAAATAGCAATGCACCGGGTGCATTTTGTGATCACATACAATACAAATTAGAACAGACTTACTGGGTTCTGTTTGGCAGAAAATGGTAATGTTACGCAAGAAGGCAGATATCGTGTCTAAATATGGGCAGGGATAAATCTAGCCAAAAAACCAGTCATGGATGCAGATGTCCCTGCTGAAGTTTTTGCACCTGGGCCGTTTGGTTTCCAAACTGACCTCATGACTGGCCACAATGTCTGCCTTCTCTTCCCGTGCCAAAAGAGGAAGCGGCTTAAGTGGGTCCATATGGCACACAACAATCGACAGCAAAGATGCATTGCCAACTTGGTATTGCAACTACAGTTCGTATTTCAATGTGCTGTGGAATTGGTTCACTATTCACAGAAGAGCAAGTACTGCCAGAAGCAGCTTGATCTATGAATTTATCTATTTATGTCCTAAAAGCACCAGAGAACTGCAGTATGATTTCAGATGTTGCGAGATGAAGCCAAAGTCAATTTAACCTGAACTGTGCAAATTCCAATTTGCATCCAGAATGAAGAAATTGAACTTCCCTTTATCAATAGTGGCAAAAAAATAAATGTTGTACTGTACTGAATCCTTGGGGTAGTAAGCAGAACATGCCATCAGTTGATTTTCAGAAGTTAAAGAAAGATTGCAAAAAGATCATAAAAATCCTATTGAAGACCTGTGACCTTGAACAGCTTTTTGTTGTTTTTCCTTCCCATCTTGGACTTGATAATAGAATTTATATTAAAGCACTGAGAAAAGACCTTTGATATAATTGCCATGAAGCCAGAAAATCAAATGATCTTACTGTAAAATCCTTGTAATAGGCTAGGCAACAACTTGACTGTGTTTGGGTGCTATAGCTCTGTTTGTTCAGTGATGGTTCATTATGTAGTTCTTTTGGTTATTTTTCCCTTTTATCGTCTGTTGATAGAGGGTACTTAACTATTTATGAGTCTCCACAAGTGTGAAGTTTGCTATTTCCTGCCTTGAATTATAAGTGAGACGAATGCAGTGGTACTGGGTAGTGTAACAACTGCATCTATTTGTTCTAGTGTGATATCTAGAACGAGATTGATGTATGAGAGTCATTCTTTGCACCTGAAGACAGCCACACAGTTTGGGTAGGACACTGCCTTTTGTCTGTGGTACTCTTGTTTACTAATACTAAATATGAATCAAACACATAACCACATTTGACAATCCAGCTAGGTATCTGTCCCTGAGATAATCATAGAATCATAGAACGGTAATGTTGGGAGGGACCTCAAGGATCATCTAGTTCCAATCCCCTGCCATAGGCAGGGACACCTCCCACTAGTACAGGTTACTCAAGACCTCATCCAACGTGGCCTTGAACACCTCCAGGGAGGGAGCATCCACAACCTCCCTGGGCAACCTGTTCCAGTGCCTCACCACCCTCCTCCTAACATCCAGTCTAAATCTCCCATCTGCCAGTTTAAACCCATTGCCCCTTGTCCTGTCGTTGCAAGACCTTGTAAATAAACCCTCCCCAGCCTTCCTGTAGGCCCCCCCGGTTGCTGTCTGGGCTGCATGTGCACTCTGCAGGCTCATGTTGAGCTTTTTGTCAACCCAGACCCCCAGGTCCTTTTCCTCAGGGCTGCCCTCCAGCCATTCACCACCCAGCCTGGATTTGTGCTTGGGATTGTGCCTACCCAGGTGCAGGACCTTACACTTGGCCTTATTGAATTTCATGAGGTTGGCCTGGGCCCACCTCTCCAGCCTGTCCAGGTCCCTCTGGATGGCATCCCTGCCCTCTAGCAAGTCGACTGTGCCACACAGCTTGGTGTCATCTGCAAACTTGCTGAGGGTGCACTCCATTCCTCTGTCCATGTCACTGACAAAGATGTTAAACAGCACTGGTCCCAGCACTGACCCCTGAGGGACACCACTTGTCACTGCTCTCCAGGTGGACATAGTGCCCTTGATCACCACTCTGTGTGCGACCATACAGCCAATTCCTTACCCAGTAGTGCTCCACCCATCCAGTCCATGTTTTTCCAGTTTGGTGACCAGGATGTCATGTGGGACAGAGTCAAATGCCTTACTTAGGTCCAGGTAGATGACATCAGTTGCCCTTCCCTTGTACACTGTATCTGTGACTTTATCATAAAAAAACACTAAATTTACCAGGCAAGATCTGCCCTTGGTGAAGCCATTGCTGGTTACCACCAGTCACCTCTGCTTTGTTTTCCATTTGCCTTAGCAGAACTTTCAGCAGAATGTGCTCCATGATAATAACTAAACCAAATCTCTCTTTAAGATTGGGGAAAAAAAAAAAAAGGAAGAAAAGAAGTTCAAGAATTCCTTTAGTTGCTGTATTTCTGGACATACTAGTTCCATTTCAAAATGCTGCTGTATGATCTCAAGTATGAGTGGAAAACAGAATATTGTGTGATGTTGAAAGAGTAAAAACATAGCAGAAGACCTCAAGATGGTCTTTCACCAGGGTTTCTTTGTTTTAGGGATAAACCTAAAAAATAAAAATAATAAATTAAAAAAAAAAATTTAGCTGATAGTGCTCACTCGATTTTTATTTATTTATTTATTTATTTATTTATTTATTTTTTTATTTATTTGAATTTTGTTCCTGTTGAAAACTGTTCCCACCCTACTTTTCTGGAGAATGTATCAGTACTACTAATTTTTTTAAGCTCCTTTTAGTTACCTGCTTGTGACAACCATGAGCTCACTTGCAAATTTGTCATGTTGTCCCAAAGATATTTTAGTGTTCACTCCTTTCATCTTTACACAGAAAAATATTACTTCCAAAAATCTACAGTTCCAAACTACAAGCACACACAGCCTTTCATAGTCATCCTTTTACAGAGCTGCTGCAAAGAACAGATTTTAAACTAATCTTATCACAAAACCCATGCAGTTATGCAGACGACATACTTAGCAGGAATGGAAAACCTAGCCTCACAGGGATTTTACAGGTTCAATAATACTCGACCTGCCATCAAATTCTCTCCGAAATGCTTCTATACCTACAGTGCTCTCCTAAGCACTCTGTAAAATCTTTTAAAATAATAATAATAAAAAGAAAACATCCAATGACCTGCCAGCTACAGTACATAGAAGCAGTCTCTGTAAAAACAGCAGTCAATCCAAAGGAATGAAACCGCTTTTAACATACAACCAAGTTATCAGACATCACTGCATGTGCCACAAGCAGAGTGCTTATACCTATCTTATTAATACTTACTTTTATTCAACAAGAAAATACATTTTTTTGAAAGGCCAACTCAGTTCCTATAAGGAATTGCTTCTATCCAGGCTTAAACTGATTGTATGCATCTTGTGACAGCATATGTCCTAGGAACCCACATGGAAAATCACTAAGCAATTAGTAGCTTTTCCGAATAAAACAAGATTTTATCTTATAAAATGTTTAGATTGTATAAAAACTAATAATAACAAGACTGTAGTCTGAAAGAAGTTTCCCATAATATCCTCATCTAGTCCTTAAGCAAGCACAGTCTTGATCAAGTAATAATGAAAAATAAATTTGCTGTGGTCTAAAATTTACCAGCTGAATGGTTCTAAATGGTTTTGCTTCCAGAAGTGTATCATCTCAAAAAAGTACATGGCTCTTTTACATTCAGTGCTGGAGGCAATACAGTGCATCTAGAATCTGTTTTCTTGACAATTCTGTAATGTTTATCAGAATGTCATGGGTTAAGCTGAATCTGCAGATACTCACACCACACTGCCATCATACCAGCTTCAAAATGAAAGTGTTGGCTGGAAGAAAGTATTATGGGGCTTGGAGTTCAGATTGTTGACATGAGAGACTTCCTCTTCCAGTTGCTGCTTTTGGGTTCCAGGCTTGGGGTGTTGGCTCTTTTCTGCAAGGATGGCAGCAGTATGGGTAGGAGTTGGGTAGCTGCTGGTTTTGATTTTCTGTTTTATGCTGGGGTTTTTTTCTTTGCCTGCATTTTACCACACTTTTTCTAAAAGTGGACTAGGCTATAGTAATTGTGCATTGAGATTATAGTATCATATTTTATATTAAACTTTTTGTATTATAATCTCAACTCTTTCTTTCAACCCAGAGTTTTTGTGTATTACTTTCTCCCTCATGTCTGTGTTGGGGGGAAATAGGCACCTACTGCAGTACTTCCTTAATGTATGATGGATCTTAGAAATAATTTTCTGGCTTTATTTATGATTGAAAACTCTTACTGCAAAACTTGAATGTCACCTAGATATGAAGTTCATATAGCTGTGGCTTTTCTTTATAAGATTTTGATTATTTCAGTCTTTAAGATGACCCTTGTATATTGCTTATGAATTCAACATCAGGCATAGACTTTTTGTGATCCTTTAGGAAAGGACATGAACCTTATTTAAAACAAAACAAATTGTTGTATTTTACAAGCTGCTCTTACTGTAAAAGCCCTTGAGCAAACAAGGAAAGAGTATTTCAGCAATACTCCCTGTTTTCTGCATTATTTTCAGACTAGTAATTACATGTAACAACAGTAGATATATTGAGTTAAATTACAAGCTACTAGACAAATAACTTTATATTTCCTGTCCTGTAGTTGCTATGATTCAGCCGTGAGGACTTCATAGCTTAGCAGTAAAATGCAACTTTCAGAATGACTTCACTCAGTTTTGTAGAGTTCCAGGAGCTAATTTGGTTGGGTATCTGGATTTTGTATATCACGTATTGCTGAAACAAGACCAAGGCTCCTAAAATATCTCAGACTATGCCTCTGTGAACATACAGACTGCACCTCTGTTACACAACTTAAGCATTATAAAACATAATTATTCAAGTCTACAGCTACTTGTCATGCATTCGTTGTTTAAGTAGACTATGATGTGAAGAAAGGTAGCTGCATGAGAAAGAGTTAAGAAAATGTTTGCTTAGATTTTTTACTTATATTTGTTTGTTATTTATTTAGAAGCTACAGATTACAGTTTTCCTATGATGACAATTTTCTTCTCATCTTGAAATGTTCAATATAAGGTTATTTATTGACATTTTATTTAGTGACTTCAAAATACCAATTTACCAAAATTTATTAACTTGGAAGTACATCTAGTCTGGTATAATGTATAGACTACCATAATGCTATGCAAATTTTCCTTGTGGTTGAAAAACCACAAACAATACTATATGGTAAGTGTCAGTAAACAAGGAGCACTTACCAGATACATGGAACCATGCAGCCCGGAGAAGCAAAGGCTTCAAGGATACCTTGTAGTAGCAGTAGCCTTCCAGTATCTGAAGGGGGCCTACAGGAGGGCTGGGGAGGAACTATTTACAAGGTCTTGTAATGACAGGATCAGGAGTAATGGGTTTAAACTGGCAGAGGGGAGATTTAAATTAGGTGTTAGGAAGAAGTTCTTTACAGTGAAAGTGGTGAAACACTGGAACGGGTTGCCCAGGGAGGTTGTGGATGCTCCCTCCCATGAGATGTTCAAGGCCAGGTTGAATGAGACCTTGAGAGACCTGTTCTAGTGGGAGATGTCCCTGCCTATGGTGGGGGGTTGGAACTCGATGATCTTTGAGGACCCTTCCAACCTAAACCATTCCATTATTCTATTCTATGATTCCATGTGAAGTTAAAGGAAATGGAGAAACCCTGGAGTATTAGTACTTTTAGCATGGCTAAACACAACAATTGTAGATCCTCACTTAAATTTTACTAGTGGCATGTTTGGGCCAAAGACTTCTGACCATTTATCACTCATGACAGTGGCCTGCTGAGAGGTTAAAGGAGGCCCAAGCAGATTTTGTTTGGGCTTTCATGTATTTTGTACAGGCTTTCCATTGCCTTGCATTACTCTACTCTTTGGTTGAGCGTGATGCAACATGCTGAACTGGGCACAGCAAGTGGCACATAAGATACTCTGAGTGTACTAAGCAAATTACGACTCTCAAAATACTGTCCTAGAGGATCATGGCAAAATTCAAATATGAGATAAATTTAAAAAAACCAGGATGCCTGTCAAAATTTTAGATGGATCACCAATGGTCTGTGGCACTTCCATTACTAATATAGGAGTTGTGGAAGGGCATTTTTGTACTCCAACACTTTATCAGGATTCTGTATTTTGGAAGTGTTTGCTGGTTACCTGTGTTTGGGAATAGATAGTCTATTTATAAAAGGCAAAAATGATAGTACATCTTTTATTTCACAACAGCGAGGGTTATGTACACAATAATTAAAAAGAAACATCTGTTAGAGATTGTAAAGGCAAGTCTTTACCATAAAAGCAATAAGCTAACACTCACTGGAGGAGAGAAGTGGAATGCATGAAGGAAGTTATGATCTGAGTCTTAAAAGATCCAAGAACCTTTCAGACTGGAACTGATTCAGATGCTAAGCACCTATACAAATACTATGGAAAATTGTACAGTCATAGATATAAATGTGCTAAGTGTTCTTAATGTGAAGAAACCATACCAAACTCTATTCAACTCATCTATGGATCAGAAGCATTCAATAACTTTATACACATTTTATTCTTTTTGTTGACAGTAGTGAGGCAGTAAATGTTTGTACCAGACATGCTGCAACTCCAGTACGAGTACGGGCACCAAAATAAANATAACTCCCCTCCCAGAAATCAGAGACCCCAGGAGGGGCTCCCAACCACCCTTCCACCTTCTCCCCACCCCTGTACCTTAGCCCAAGGTTTGCCTTAGGCGCAAGGTGAATTAGGAGGATCGGCCAGGGGAGTTAGAAGAAGAGTGGTTAGTGAGAATTAATTGGGAAAGAGGAGCCAGAGCCAGAAGCTGCTAGAGTGCCCGAGCTGCTCTCTCCCAGCAAGAGACAGACAGAGACTGACTTATCTATATTTTGGTTTTCTCTTCCCAAAACAATTTTCCAGCAAGCGTATGAGTGAAGTCTACTTGGTGATGTTTTCCTTTCACAACCTGTAGTGTAATTTTCTCTATTAAAATATTCTAGTTGGCCTCAAACCAACACAATGTTATAAAATACTTTGAGAATACATTTCTTTAACGTGATTTTAACAAAGGATTAAAAAATAAGCTCAGAGGATATTCTTTAAAATGACTGTAGTCTCAGTCCAACTATTTCTGCCACTGGTTTATGAGCTGTGTCCATTGTTCCTGTGATAGTACCTTACTGACCTCTCCTTGGCCCATCTGGTTCACTTTTCAGATGAATGTTGCTGCTAACAATGCCCCAGTTCAAGCTGATGCTGAAGTGCAATTTAGTCATTGTTCACCAATGATTAATCAAGAAGAGATTTCATAATGAAGTCAGCATTAAAATGTATGGGCATGTGGCAAATCAGATTGAATGGCAATATCTCAGAATATATAGCATCACATTGTTAGGTTTCTTTTGTGGTTTTCACTCTCCTGGGGACCTGAGTATAGACTGTGATATGCTGAGAACCCTGTTTATTTTACATTTTAAATGATTAGTGGAAGATTAAACTTTCATGCTAACGGAAAAACATAATGAAATTGCCAGATTCTGGGCTCCCTATCTAAATATTATTAGCTTTTACATGGTGTATTTGGTTCTTTTGTTCTTTCTGACTCACAGTCCGTAACCTTTCTTTTGTTAACACATTTTAATTCCCTGTTCAGTATTCCTAGACAAAAAGGCATTGTGATATAGCAGTGGAAGGAAGGAGAAGAAATAGCCTAAAAAGAGAATGGTTGAGGACTATTTTTAGACAATTTCATTAAATATAAACACAATTAAGAATAACCACTTGCTGATGAAATTAATTGTATTTTAAATGACTGTAATTTTTTAATCATAGGAGGGAATTTGTAAATAAAACTAGTTTATATTAGGTAAAAGTGTGCCTATACTCACATATACTGTAGCTTCTACCTGACACTGTCCTGCATTAAGGATCCAGGTCAAGTCCCCTGACCTTGAAGTGCCAAATAAACTTGTAAAAAGTATGTCCTTGCTTTCTTCCATTTCAAATGTCTAAAATCTTTCTTGGGCTAGTCTCATGAAAATTTTTGTAATAGGGCTATCACTCTACCAAATGGTCATGTAAAGTTTCTGAAGTAATAGGATCATTGATAGACAACAGCAGCTGGCATTACTAAGAGTCTACTCTTTTTTTAATCTCTGAAGAGCATATGACTTGTGGTCAAGTATATCTGATAATTCAGGCAAAGGATTCATACAGACACTGGGGAAAAGGAAAGTGAAAAGAAGCACTGAAACAAATGAGAAAGGAGATGAAGCTGTGCTGTGTAAAGAAGGGAAATACAGAACTGAGTACATAGCTAAATGTTCTGTATACTGTGGGGAATGTTTTTGAGGGGTTATGTGTAATGCTTTAAACTTAATGAAAAGTCCAAAGATTTTGCCTACCTATTGTTTTGAAGATGCAGTTTATTTAATCATCTTCAGAAGTCAGTTATGGATAAAACAAAAAAAACCAAGTAGCATAGTTCATCTTGAATTTGAAGCAAAACTTAGAATTCTAAGGGGGAAAAAAAGGTAAAACAAAACAAACAAACAAAAAAAAAGTGAAACGAAGGAAGTTCACTACAAGAGCAATTGTCTGGCTGCAATTTGAAAATTATCCAGCAGCAGAATGTGTCAAGGAAAAGGTATAAGGGGTTTACTTGACAGAATACTTGTCTTTACTGTAAAACATTATTCTCTGTAGTTTTTTACAAGTAAACACTGGTGATTGCAAATGCAAACCCTGTTATGAGTAGATGGATCTGCATCTGGAAAATCAAAATGTCACTGCTTTCTCTTCTGGTGTAGACAAGACTTATTAATAGATTGCTGGAGGGCATTTGATTCTTTTTCAGTTTTCTAGTGGATTTACGTCTAGAACAACAATAACAAAAACCAAAACAAAACAAAGACCCAAAAAATCAGCTGTGAAACACACCAAAACATTAGCAATATCCTTTCCTTGTATAATTTCAAGATGTGTTTGAAAGTATGGATCTTCCTTTAAAACAACATATACTTTGACATACTTTTACCCAAGGAGGACCAATAGGTGTAACCATGTGAGGCAAGATCCAGTGCACAATATACACTAAGTTTTTGAATCTCCACTATCTTCTTTTTTTTTTTTTTTCATATTATAGCCATCTGCAGACTTTAATCAAAATATTCCTAAACTTACCACTATAAGACACCTGATCACAGGATGTTAGGGGTTGGAAAGGACTGCTGGAGATCATGGAGTCAAAGCCTTTTGCCAGAACAGGACCATAGAATGTAGTGCAGGTCACACAGGAATGCATCCAGACAGGTCTTGAAAGTCTCCAGAGAAGGAGACTCTACAATCATAGAATGGTAACATTGGAAGGGACCTCAAGGATCATCTAGTTCCAACCCCCTGCCATAGGCAGGGACACCTCCCACTAGTACAGGTTACTCAAGGCCTCATCCAACTTGGCCTTGAACACCTCCAGGGAGGAAGCAGCCACAATGTCCCTGGGGAGCCTGTTCCAGTGCTCTGTGACTCTTACGGTAAAGAAATTCCTCCTCATGTAGAGTTGGAACTTCCTGTCCTGTAGTTTAAACACATTGTCCCTCATCCTATCACATGGTGCAAGTGAAGAGAGCCTGTCCCCTCCCTCTTGACACCCAGCCATCAGATATTTGTAAATATTAATTAGATTTCCTCTAAGTCTTCTCTTCACCAGACCAAAAACCCCCAGGTCCTTCAGCTTCTCCTCACAGGGCACATAGTGCAACCCCTTAATCACCTTTGTGAGCACTCCTTCCATTGGAGTCTTTCGAGTAGATCCCTGTCCCTCCTGAACTGGGGAGCCCAAAATTGAACACAGAATTCCAGGGGAGGTCTTATCAGGGCAGAGTAGAGGGGGAGGAGAACCTTAATGAAAGACTTGGTTGTTGGGTATGAGATGCCCTTCATCCATAATATGCAGCAAACCCCAGCATGTTTTATTCAACGAGTCAGATCAGTGAGTGTATTCAGACTATAAATTTGTACATTATCTACAGATAAGAAACATACAATACCAAGAAACTGGCAGAGAAATTTCCAGTTGAATTTTTTTTTGTTTGAGTTTATAAAAATAACTGTGGTGCATCAATTACTCCCTATTGCCATGGATACAAGTGATACTTTATTATATAACTGTACAGCTGTGCTCAGTTCTAATATGAAAAACAGACTTTTTCATCTTTCTATTTCATAGTTACTGAACTGAGATAATAACATCTCCTTTTACCTATGAATGTATTCAATTTCTTTGCCATTCTCTAAAGTATTATTGATTAGAATTTCGTTAAAGCATTTATAATAAAATCTATGGCGAATGCTTCTGTTCTGCTATAAGGATGCTATGGCTGAAGGTCATTCTATTATATAGTACACATGCAGTAGAAGTACATACCAGGAGAATGTTATTAAGTTTATAAAGTCAAGCATTCAAAGATTACAGTTTAATCAAATTGAGGCTATATTGCTCATATCTTTTGTGATGCATTCTTCAATCAGATGTTTTCTGTACCTTATTTCAAACTGTTCTAACAAAAAGTAAATCTGACTAATAAAAGTTGTAATTCTGATATGATTCTAACTAAGTATAATTGATTGATTTTTCAGTAGAAATTACTACTGTAGTGTGTAAAACTTAATGCACATAATTAAATATTTTGTCACCGCAGTCTTGGATAATACTGTTTTTGTCTTACAGCTAGGGATTTAAAGCTTTGAGATCATTGTTGCAAAATTGATACTTTTGTGGATTGTAAAATCAGAGCACTCTATAAACTGATTTTTCCTAGGACTTGAAAATGTAAACCACATAAAATGGTATTTGATCTGGTAAGGGTATTGTTCTTGCAGACCTGGCTCAGAGAGTTAGCTCATGCTGGTGATTGAGACTCTGGCACTGAGGAGCATGAAGTTAGCAATATTCTCTGGGAAATCTGGCTTAGAAGAACCCGGCCATTTAGGCAGCAAAGTGGAGACCTGTTTGGCACAAGCAGGACAGCATAGTTCTCAGGTTGCTGTCCCTTCAACTTTTGAATACTCCCTACTGTTCCACCTTAGCCTCCATCCACATTATTTCTGATATGTGAGTGTTGAAACTTTCATACTGGATCTATGTGTTTCAGCCATATGATGAATTTCAGCTGTGGTAGAGTATATACTGGCTCTTACATCTTGGCTATGTTAGTTATAAGGTTCTGGTGGCACTGATGGAATTAAACTATTGAAGGAAATGCTGTTTTATACTGTACAGGCAGCTTTGCTTTACTTTCAGAACAGCAGGAGTAAGTAGAAATACTTTAAAGACTTTCTGTGTTACAGATAGAAAAGTGAGACTCTGGAATAGGTTGCCCAGGGAGGTTGTGGATGCTTCCTTCCTGGGGGTGTTCAAGGCCAGGATGGATGAGGCCTTGAACAGCTAACTCTAGTTGAGAAACATCCCTGGAGGAGAGGTTGGAGTAGATGATCTCTAAGGTCCCTTCCAACCTAAGCTATTCTGTGGTTTGTTTAGGACATTTAATAGTAGTGCAAAGTTATAACACCAGTGAGAATGCAGAGGTCCTCATGTATGCAAGTGGGAAAGTTTAGGCTTATGGCTGACATAGCAGAAGGGAGAATAGGTCTGGTGAAGAAGGCCAATATGGCAAACAGAGCTCATGGAGCTATGCCTTGCTGTAAGTGTGGGGAAAAGCACTGGCACAAAAGGACTTTCATGTACTTATTGCCAGCATCTTTAATCTAGGATTTGCCATGTTTTTCCGTATGTGGTTTTATTACATAGTTAGCATAGAAGATGGAAGAGGAAAGGAATCTAGGATTTGCCATGTTTTTCTGTATGTGGTTTTATTACATAGTTAGCATAGAAGATGGAAGAGAAAAGGTTATTTTAAAAAAATTTCATAGAAGGGTAATATTCTAATAGCAGAAATCTCAGAATCACATGCTGAAAAGTAGATGCTCCAGGATGTTGCAGTGACTTTAAATATTCAGGTGTCATCTCTATTTTAGGAGAATCAGAGAAACGTGATGTCAGTACTAGTTAAGGTGAGCCTCTCTGAGTCTGTATTTCCTTATTTGCATAAGAACAGATCGCAGGAAACTGTGCAATTATGCAAATATATGCAACCATTAATACCTGTAGATAAATGTACTGTTAAATTCATTATCTCAGTACGGTGATAAGCCAGCTCTTTACAAAGATAGAGGTATGTAATACATGTTATCACTTGGAATGGATTATTGCCCTGTGTAGAATCATAGAACCATAGAATGGTAAGGTTGGAAGGGACCTCAAGGATCATCTAGTTCCAACCCCCTGCCATAGGCAGGGACACCTCCCACTAGTACAGGTTACTCAAGGCCTCGACCAGCCTGGCCTTGAACACCTCCAGGGAGGGAGCATCCACAACCTCCCTGGGCAACCTGTTCCAGTGCCTCACCACCCTTACTGTAAAGAACTTCCTCCTAACATCTAGTCTAAATCTCCCCTCTGCCAGTTTAAGTCCATTGCCCCTTGTCCTGTCATTGCAGGACCTTGTAAATAATCCTTCCCCAGCCTTCCTGTAGGCCCCCTTCAGATACTGGAAGGCTACTATCAGGTCCCCTCGAAGCCTTCTCTTCTGCAGGCTGAAGAGCCCCAACTCTCTCAGCCTGTCCTCATAG
>VWZE01014360.1:42797-54953 GCA_013396675.1 Eubucco bourcierii | reverse complement strand
CACTGGTCTCCAGGTGGACATTGTGCCGTTGATCACCACTCTCTGGGTTCGACCATCCAGCCAATTCCTTATCCAGCAAGTGGTCCACCCATCAAGTCCATGTTTTTCCAGTTTGGTGACCAGGATGTCATGTGGGACAGAGTCAAATGCCTTACTCAGGTCCAGGTAGATGACATCAGCTGCCCTTCCCTTGTCCACTGTCGCTGTGACTTCATCATAGAAAGCCACTAAATTTGTCAGGCAAGATCTGCCCTTGGTGAAGCCATGCTGGTTCCCACCAATCACCTCTGGTTTGTTTTCCATTTGCCTTAGCAGGACTTTCAGCAGGATCTGCTCCATGATCTTGCCAGGCACAGAGGTGAGGCTGACTGGTCTGTAGTTTCCAGGGTCATTCTTTTTACCCTTCTTGAAGATGGGTGTTATGTTTGCCCTCCTCCAGTCAGCAGGACTGAATGAGAAATAAGGTAGGCACCACCTTATTTTTCTTGGTCAGTGCTACCTCAAATGAGGTAACAAACAAGATAAAACTTGTAGACACCTGGTTTAATAAGACTACTTACACTTCCTCCCAGGCTGTAGAGATTCTGTGAAAAGAGTGATATCTGAATCTGCATACACAGGTATCTGTTCATAGACATACATATGTACGCATACTTCTGTCTGCACTAGCCCCACTGAAACAACCTATTTAGGGCAGTGAAGGTGTCCTGCACTGAGATGTGAATTAACTCCAGTCCAGAAAAAGAAACAGAACAGTGGCATAAAATGTGTTTTACCTTTTATTTTTAAGTGCAAGTACAAGAAGTTGGGATCTTTCTGTCTTGAGAGGCTTTTTTTCTTATAGAAGTCTACTATCAGATAGAGACAGGTTGGGTTTTACAAGGCCTTGTACAAAATATTACAGACTTTATCCAGAGAACATTACAGACAAGGATTTGTATTGAAAGAATAATGGATCTTTACAGGATCTTTTTATTTAATTTCTTTGTTATGACAAATTACATGACTGGTTAGGATCTTCCTGGATGTCAGTTTGTCTTAATGCATTTTAAGAAATAATTACAAATACCCTATGGCTTTAAGTTTCTATGTCTGTGTTGCAACAGTGAGAGACTTCAATTGCAGAATCTTAGTTGCATTTACTACTCTTTGTCCCTAAACTGCCAGACCTCGCAGGGAGAAGGTACCTGGAGTAAGTACTCTGCCTCAGGTTGTGCTGCTGCGTGTTGTAACAGTCCTGTTAGTTTTTGTGGTGAGTCAGGAGACCTCTTCTCTTGATACCACTGTTAGTGAGTGGTTATACTGCATAAAAATTTCTCATTTCCTTTTTTCCTCATATAAATCTAACTTGCCTACTACATACCTAATTCAGGACCTGTTTTTCATTTCAAGTGCACAGCTTTCTAAGCTGTAACTGAACTAAACGTAAACTTCAACGCTTGTGAAACCCTTTAGGTTTCATGATTTCCTTACTGTGACATTGACAAATAACAGTTTAAGACTGATTCCCCTGACTCACTTTAATGGACAGAAGCCACACATAATTGTTTTTCAACTGTCCTCCTTTCAGAAAGGACCATAAACAAAAGCAAGGGTTGAGTTTGAGCTGTGTTTTAAGGCACAGCATAAAGAATCTGGGAGTTGTTTTAAACCCACATGAGTTTGCTGCAATTAGAAACCAGTATTAACACTTCAATTAGCCTTGGGCATAATCCTTCATCTCCTTTTTAGACCATATATCAGCACCACTTGTTCATGTTGTACTTGTACGCTGATGTCTATTCTACTGCTTCATTTTTCCATCTTAATGCCTATTTGACACCCTATTTAAAACACGTTTCATTTTACACTAAATAATTATTCATATATTAATTGTGCACTCATCTTTCCTCCAGTGCTCTTTGTTATCTGATTATGTTGAGTACAAGTCAGTATATTACTGACTTCCAATTCTGTTACATACTAAACAGAGCCATTATGAACCCTGTTTATAATAGTACCATTAAAAATGATGTGCTGTCAAGAATATCTTATAATGATGGTAGAGAATGTGTGTTTTCAAGGATATTTAATGACTATATGGTTTTAAAACTGCAATGGAATACTTTTAATGAATTCCAGTATAATAAATCAGTCATACCTTGCTTGACTTACATTATATCTGTGCTAACTGTGTCTTATGAAAGTCTCCACAGTTAGCTCAGGAATATTTTTCTCCTTCCCAGCCTTTGGACACTATTGAGGTTTGGATTTTGTACAAGTATTTATCTGGAAGATCATTCTTCTGGATGTTTTTTCACCAGATTTATATCATTAAATATATGTGCAACACAAAACACTTATAATAAGTAATTTTAATTTGAAGTAATAAATATTAGAAAACCTACAAGCTTCCTTAACAGGAGACTTTAACATTTTCCTAATGGGTGAAATATTGCCAGTAATAGTAAGTACATGAGATGGTTCCCAATGCAACAGAAGTGCTTCATTTCCACAGCACGCAGAACAAGAACAAGGGGGAAACTGTACCTTTGCTGCAATCTGCAAAGAAACTGTGACTCTAAAAGATAACCTGGGGAGGAGGGAGCCTAGATGAATCCATGATTCTAGAATTGTGAAGACAAGATATTCAATAGTGCTCTTCCATTCCAAAGATACTTCTGGAGGCCTTCTTAACTTGTTGATTACTTTCAACATTTGCATAGTAAGTTGGAGTCTGAAGAGTTTTCTTTCTTTTCCCTGCTTCTTCCAACCACTGATGGCTGCAGAAAAGTGTGACCTTCAAGCAACAGGACATATGATAAAATAACATCATTTTTATTATTGGAGTGACAAGAGGAAAGCATAGTTTTTTCAAGTCTCACATTAGAATTATTTTATTTTTACAGTCAATAATGGCTGTTCTTTGACAGTCTGGCTGCAAACTTGGAATAGGCCTGGGATTCTGATTCAATTTGATATAGCATCATAGGTCCTATGGGTTTGGGTTGTTTCTTTTCCTATTTTCTTGGTAGTCTCTAGACACAGAGACCATTCATTTGGGCTTTATTACGTGCAAAGAACTTTAAGAGTCAATTAAAAATCATCTCAAGATGCTGGCTTTACTATTCCCTGAGAAAAAAATTCAAGTGATTCTTTTTTCTGTTCTTTAGCAAGTGATTTGGAGGATAATCACTTATTTTCCTTAATAGGTGTATATATATGGAACTTTCTTACCAAAGTATCTCAGCACTTGAGGGATATAAATGAATTTCCGTAGAACACACGCAGTATCAATGCCTTTTATTAGTGGTGAACTAAAGCATATTAAGTTAAACCAAGCTGTGGGAACAGTAGACCTGACTCTGGAATGATAATTTCTTATCATGATTCAGGCACTTTATATAATTGTCATGAAAATATAATATAAACACAATTTACCACTTTTTGTGATCTTTTGCAAAAAATACCAGGTGAATAAGAGGACACCTAGACTGTGTTTAGACATGACATCTGATTCCTGGATATTTAGGTATAGTAGAAATGACCTAGCAAAAGAAAACTCACTGATGCTATATCTGTTGTGGCCAGGCCCTGTATTTTCACTGTCACTAGTGCTATTTCAGGGGAAAAAAGATGAAGTAATTAAATGTCCCACATCTATTCCACCAACACCAGCATGGGGAGAATTATTTGAGAAATGAATTGGAGATTGATGCAGATTTCTTGTCAACAGCTGTCCACTTCATGATGCATTGACAGAAAATCTTTTAAAATATATCACTAGCTGGAAAGAGTGTATGCTTATGATATTCTGGAGCTCAATTCTGCAACACAGAATTCTGTACCAATAGAGTATTTTTTTTGTTACTGAATGACAGCGACAGTATTGTTCTCTTCTGAGATGTGTTCTGACTGCCAGCATAATGTTGTTATATGTTGCTCAGATAAGATTAGTTTCTTCCTCAAGGCAAAAAGCATGCAGAGGCCTAAGCAAGTGGTAAGAAAATGAGCCTTGAAACAAGTCTGATTATTCAGTACTTCAAAATGAAAAACAGAAAATTGTTGCTCCTGATATCTACTGTTGTCTAGATAACTTACAAAAATCCATTCAAAACCCATTTAACCAGACTTTTTTTTTACTGCAAGGTTTATGTTTTTCAGTGGAATCAGTGATATTAAAATAGTTGTGATGGTTTGGGAGTTCCCCGCCCCCCCACACTTTGTAAAATGACCCAGACTAGAACTCAGCTGGCTGGAAGTTAAGGACTGAAGCTCTATTTACAGCTCAACACAATGTACAAACAGATATGTACACTATATACAGAAATATTTACAGAATATACAAGTTAAAGGGAATACAGAAACACAACTCCCCTCCCAGAGATCGGAGACCTCAGGAGGGGCTCCCAACTACCCTTCTACCTTCTCCCCACCCCTATACCTTACCCCAAGGTTTGCCTTATGTGCAAGGTGAGCTTGGAGGATCGGCCAGGGGGGTTAGAAGAAAAGTGGTTAGTGAAGATTAATCGACAAAGATGAACCAGAAGCTAGACCACCCGAGATGCTGTGCCCCCAGAGACTGACTTATCTAATGTTTTGATTTCTTTTCCCAAACATCTCAGCAAACCTATGAGTGAAATAGACATCACCATGTTTTCCTTTCACAGCCTATAGTGTAATTTTCTCCATTAAAATATTCCAATTAACCTCATCCTGCACAATAGTAGAGTATGGTTATGTCCCTGATGAAAATAAAACAGCTTTCAGAGCAAGAAACTCATAATTTTAAAAATGTCCTGGTAGGTTTTTATTTGGGTTTTGTTTTGTTGGGTTTGTTTAAAAAAAACAACAAACAACAGTACTTTTGGAGCTCCACAAAAGTGAAGTTTTTTTATTTTCTGTACTGTTAACTCCATAAATTTTCAAGGTATTTCAGATTAAACTGTGGTTTATCTCAG
Source organism: Eubucco bourcierii (assembly GCA_013396675.1). Taxonomy (NCBI): domain Eukaryota; kingdom Metazoa; phylum Chordata; class Aves; order Piciformes; family Ramphastidae; genus Eubucco; species Eubucco bourcierii. The sequence goes on along the minus strand of VWZE01014360.1, from coordinate 50,013 downwards.
AGAACCTAACTGAAATAACTCTTCAGTAATTTTAGGACAGTCTACTGAATATTTGCTGGCAAGAACAAGGTTTGGCCAAATAGATGAACAGGGAGGATAAAAATAAAGCAATGTGTACATATCCCTCATTTAATGAAGACCAAAGGAATATTACTTTAGTTTTTGTTTCAAAGTTTATTTTCACTGTATTCTAAAGATACAAGTCTCCATCTGAATTGAAGAATTATTTTTATATTGTAAACTTTTCTTTGACTTCTTAGTAATTTACCATGCAGAGAGCAATTTACAGCTTAAGAAAGTTTATGAAATTGAAGAATACTTTATTATTCTAGATCACCACTCTATGATTACTGTAATTCTGTTGAGAATTTAGGAGGAAGTTGAGGAAAGGTGATGCATCTCTTATTATGGCTATTCTTCCTGTAACTTCTGATGCGTACTGTGTCCCCCTATCCTCTCCTGGATATACTTTTGCCATTTTTTTTTTTTTTTTCCTGGAGGTTACTGTATCATCGCTTCTCCCAGAACAATTAATCATGTAATTGTTCACAAACTCTCATTTGGAGTGAAGTGAGTTTATCAAGGATGTGTTAGTCTCATTCATCTTTGACTGAACCAGACAGCGGGATGAATATATGAATTAATATTCTGGACTAGCTAAGAGGGTAGGAACCTGTTAAATTGCAACAATATGTGTGAACAGTGGCAGATATTTATCACTTGATTTTCATGTATTCTTTTCCATTTACAGGATGAGACAGAGGTTGTTGACTTGAGTGTAGGCTACACTATTTTACTGCAGAAGTTGTGTTATGATTGTATGTGTCTCAGAAATGCACTGAAGTTAATGACAGTCATGCACTCTGACCCATATGTTTTTTCCTTGCTTTGTCTAACAAAAAAAAAATCAAATTTAAAAAACACATTAAATATCATGCAAAATAATAGATTAGAATCCAAATTAACATTAGGCTATTAGCCTAAAGCTACTAATACAGTGGCTGAACTTTGCAAAAGGATTTTAATAGAGCTTTGACTGCTTCTGTCATGGATCTTTTACATTAAATTTACATTAAACACATTATTAAGCAAAGCAATAATCCTGTGACATAATTCTGATTAATAATGTGAAGTATTGTGCAATGAACTTGGAGGGAAAGTTCATTCTTTTTGTTTTGATTATCATTTAAGAAGACAAATCAGGTTCATGTATCTGTGGCATTCTCCACTTAGCTGCATCTATGACTCTGACTTGAGATGCACAAATTGCTTTGCTTGGCATGTTTAAAAAAAAAACAAACCCAAACCATTATATAATCGTACTGCATTTAAAATTATATAATTAAGTATCTTACATTGTCAGTTCTTGCAACAATATTTTATTCAAAATACCACCTTGTATCATTTCTTGTTGATGCATCTTCACCAACAGCAGGAGACACCCACACATGAAAGAGGCCAGATTTGGAAAGGAGCCCAGCACCTGATAGTTTCTGTAAATGAGTCTCGTAAGGGATTTTAACACAGATAGCAAATACGTGGCAGACCTTTTTCCGTACAACTTTTCATTCCAGGTCTACACAATATCCATTTGTAAGGGAGCATTGTGCATTAGTCTCATGATAGGAACAATGGACTAATGTCTTTAAGTGTGGTAGGTTGGGATTGGAGATTTATAATCTTTAATAGTGATAAATGAATATTAAAAAGTAACCTGGTCTTATGCAATTGTAGGTAAAAGCCATCATGGTACAAGAATTTTATGGCAGAAACTTTCTTGGAAGAAGTTTACAGCATAATGGATTTTCAAATGTTGAGAAACACTGGGCTCTACAATAATAGTGTGGTAGTTTGATGCCTCCTAATGAGATACACAAATAGGCAGTAATGTTGCAGGAAACCATCTGCTGAAAAAGGGTTCATAAATTTCAGACTTCTGGGATTAAGATGACTCCTTGCAACTCAGATACAATCACCTAGAGACAGATTTATGGTTTAAAACACTTGTTTGATGGTAAATGCCGAAGTCTTTCAAAGAAAACATGACCGAGGTTGTCAGTGCTCCTGTAGATGTATGTTAGGAAGCTGAGGATCCACATCTGTGGAAGGGAGTCCTGAAGAAGATGACAGGATGAATCCGCAAGACAGTAGAACCACCTCAGCACTACCAAGAAGGAATTAATTCTGCCTATGCACGTAGAAAGCTTTAGGCTTGAGAGCTTAGTGGAAATATTTATCTTTGAGATGTTAGCAGCCGAAGTAGTTAAACAAGACTTTTTTTAAGAATCCCTGTCTTAGATTTAAATGCCTGGATTTAATTTTGTTTCTTGTCCAGGTAGATAGACTAATGAAGTGGGTCACATACACATCCAAGATACGTATCACCAGAGGGCAGTGCTAAACTGGGAACCAATTTTTTATTTTGATGTGTGATTTATGTGTATGGGAGAAATCTGGGTTTGTTCTGCTTCAAATACTACTATTTAAAATATGTATTTTATTGGAAGTAGTGTATGTCTGATTTTAGAGGTAACAAGAAATGTGATGCTTTTAATTGGAGCAGAGAGAAAAAGTGTAAGACATCACTTGTTGGAGTTAAGAAAAGAGATTTTGCTCTCATTTGCTCAGACCCTGAAAGACATTTTGTTTGTGCTTCTCCTTAAGAACATGGCAACATTAAAAATTAAATTGACAAGTTATGTGGCACATGCTGTGCTTCCTCAGAACCCCAGGTTCTCCCTTTTTGGGGATGGGGAGGGCATGCTCTGTACCCAGACTGTGCTGCTCCTCTGGGGAAATAAGTCTGGCTTACAAAGCTGCGGCCTGTGTCACGTATAGAGGCATGGCACACAAAGAGTTACTGTAATTTGCATAAAAATGCCAGTAAAGTGCAAACGCTGCTTCATTAATATGAATGAAGTTCACAGGATATTTACAAATTACACAAAGCCCCCCATTTAAAAATATATATATTCGATGCAAGTCACACACAGTGTGTATGTGAACCAGTTTCTGATACTGGCATAACATGGCACAACAATAAGTAAATATAATTGTTGTCTTCATCATCATTGACACAGGAACTTAGACTGGGTACTGACAGTAACAGATGTAGTGGTGGATATTAGTTGAAATGAACTCCGGTATAGTATATCATGGTAATAGGCTTTGTCAATATGAAGCATGATGTAAAATTAGGGACTTAAATCTGCATGAGGAAGTGAAAAAAGGGTCAGATTGAAAAGGATATGTCTTTAGTGGAAAGATGAGGCTTGCGCCTTTCCAGGAAGCAAGATGCACTGTACACAGGAAATAATGAGAATATGAAGCATCAAAAATATTTTATTAACAAGAGGCTGGTTTCTCGTTAGTCTGTGATAATGCATTTGTGGAAATAATAGGAATCAAAACTGTGGTCTAGCACACAGCAAAATCTCATAAAATCATGTTGGGTATTAAGACTTACTCATAATACAGCATACACAAGTAAATCTATAGAGGATTATGCAGAAAAAAAATATGCTTGTCTTCCTTTCACACTTGCGAATCACCCACATGAGAGTGCATTTTGTCATGAGCCAAATGAAATATAAAATCCCTCTCTGGATATTATTCATTAATCATTAATTTTAATGTTATAAAAAATACAGTATCTACAGCTAAGTTGGAAAATGAATTACATCAACTTCACTTAAAGCTTAAAAGGCATTTATTTTAAAATACTGCAATCTAATTCATGAACACAGTGCTCTGGTATCATAGCTATTTAGCTTCACAGCAATGAGCTCATCTTTTCATGAAGAATTAAATTCCTTACCAGTCCCACGGATAAAAGCAATATCATGAGGACTGGGCCATTTTTTTTACACTTTAATTACTATCATAAACCCAAATATCAAACTGTAATTTTGTAACTGTTCAGATTGTTCAGTTGTACTATGTGAAGAATGAGATTTTGAGAGTTGGGTGGTCTGTGTTTTATTTTAATAAGAGGCAAAGCTATATTTTTCCATGGATTAAGTCCAACACAGAGAGAACTGTCAGTGTGAAAACAATAGAATTTATCTCCACTGATGTAGCTTGACATATGAACAAGAGCCTGAATTGTTGCCATGGCAATAAATGTGTAGGACTTATGCATGCATTTTCTGCTATAGGATTTTGATTAATGGCATTGACTAAATAGTCTGAAGTAGAAGAAACACTGCAGCAGGCCTGAGAATAGAGATGGCCTGGAATGGGTATGCACACCCTACTGCACACTTTTAGTAGTGAAATAAACTGCAGTTGAAATCAGAGTTGTCAAGTTTCCAGTAAAGTATGAATTGAGGATTTAGCACTTAGACTTAGTGCGAGAATTTAAAATGAAAAGACAGTCCCTTGAACAGGAACTGTACTGGAACACTTTTCTATTTTCATATATGGTAGTGCTTCTTTTGGGATGAATGATTTGAATGATACAAATAGACCTTTTCAATCTATAGTGGCTGTGGGCTCAATACAGGTCTTGATTCAGAAGACGATGAAGTATCTAGCTTTGATTCATTCATTAAGGTATTGAAGCAGCGGGAGAGGAGTATGTCAGTATCCTACTGAGACCATGTCTTCACTGGGAATAGGCAAGACTGTATTTTTGGGACTAAGGCAAAAATGCAAACACCTCATGGGAAATGGTTTTATTAAGGGACTGATCAGGGCCCTAAATAACATGTCCTTTAAATTCATCTCGATGTGGGTGAAAAGAATATGATTTATCTGTATTTGTTTGGATGTATGCATTTAGCATTTGTAACAGCTAATCTATTGGGAAACAAATAGGGAGTCTTAACTAGTGTTCTGCAAGCTGTAATCACACTGATTTTTCAGTGAATCCTGCAGCACATATGATTACTAATTACATATGTGGGATTTGAAAATAAAGTGGGGAGCTTTGCAAGCAAATTAAAATAGTTTCAAACATCAATGAAATGCCATGAATATTCCTTCTCTGGAATATGAATATTCCCATTCTTTACATGATTTTAATATATATTTTATTGCCATATTTGTTCATTATGAAAGCTATTTGTATTTAATCAGTTCAGCTTTTCTCCAGCTCATCATCTGTTCCTAATCAACTCTGTGGAGGAATCAGACTGCTGAATTTGTGACATGGCTATCATTTCTATGGTAATAGGATTGTCGATGAGCACAGTGTTATTGCCTCATTGTAGGATCAGGGAAAAGGAAGACTGGACTGTGTGGGAAGCAGAGTTAACAGAGACACAAGTGTCTGTAGTCGGAGAAAACTGTTGCATGGCAAATGATGGCCAATTAAAGATATTTTTGTGAAAGGGCTCCCTTCCAATTTGCCTCAATGTGAAGTTTCCTATTATTTTATAAGCTCACTAGAACATTAAGAATACTCCTAGAAATAGTAATTAATATGTATGTTTTAATACTTTTGCTGTTATGCTTTACATTGCAATCCCTTGATCTGTACTTTGGTAATTGCTCATTGCAAACTTTCAAGGTAAGAAGATGCAAATTAGTTTGACGTTTCTAAAACCTGTGTTTACCTCATCCTTATGCTCCCAGTTTCTCTTAGTGGCATCATCTCCCTCACACTGGCATATTTGTCTCCTCAGTGGGACATGGCACTGATGGTGAAACATGTTCCTTGTGGTCCAGGCAGTTTCTAGGCTTCTGAGACAGCAGTGAAGGTGCCTCGGGCTGATTTTTGTGCTTGAAAACCTCAAAGCAGAGGGAAAACTTTTTAAAGTGAGACCACCATATTGTTATGCCTCAACTATATAATGCTACCTTTTATGACTTCCATGCCACCTGTTGCTGGGTAGTGTACTTTACAGATGTAATGTTGTGTTTCTGTTTTTCTCCACACCTCTTCCAAAGCAAGTAACAAAGAATAGCATGCAAAGACAAGCCACACAGCTTATTTTAAAGATAAGAAGACCTCATTTCGTTGACCCGTGTGCTGGATACGTTGTTACAATGTCTAATCCATCACTGTGTAACTCCTGTGTTTCTAGCACTTTTCATGACTTCCAAAGCTCTTGCCTCATTTCAGGACTGGCACTTTGATGAACCAACAGCAGGGAATGCAAAGCCACACAGTTGTCTGGTGTTCGTACTGAAAACCTAACCAGGAAAGATCCTGGAGGTACTGCTTTGCTTTCACCTGATTGTGCATTGCTTCTGTCTTAGGCAAGAAAAAACTCATTCAAATCCATTTGAACTTAGCTAATAAGCAAAATTCAGAATAGCTATTCCATAATCATTCATAGCTTGCTAGCAATGAAAGGATTCTTCATGGTACTTACCATTATTTGAATATGAATAATGGGTCATGTATAGAAAAGTATCAACCTCCTTTCCTCATTCACCGCCCTTGGACTTAGAAGGAGACATTCTGATAGAACCCCCACTGTAGGCCAAAGGGGAGTGTCTGTCAAGACTGAGGATATCATAGCACATTCATGTGTTTGACAGGTTATCACCTTAATAAGAAGGCTATCAGAGACCTTCCAACTCTCAGGCAAGAAGAGAGACCAGACCAATTATCCTGATTCACCCCCCCAAAAAAAACCCAAAACCGGACTTTAATGAAATTCCAAAGCCTGCTAAGGGACATGGGAAGTGAATGAGAAGCTAAGGAGTTAGTGAACCATTGTCATTGTACATTGGCCTTTGCATACACTACCCAGCACTAAGTACTGTGATCAACGTTCTGGTTCTCAGATGAGTATTCTCTCTTTGCAGCAATTTGCTCACCTCTGTTGCAAGATCAGAATCAAAGGTAGGAACTCAAATGAAAATGAGGAAAAAAAATGTTGTGAGTGTGACTTCAAACAAAGTGTTCCCTCTCCAGAGGGAATTCTGCTTTACAACTTGACTATTACTTAGGTTTAAGTCCATTTTTCAGTTGTCTTAGGCTCCAAAGTGTGGGGAATATATTTTTTTTGCAACTTTTTAATGTGGTTTGTTGCATCTTTCCCTAAACCTCCTAACTGTAAAGTGTACAAAAATCAGTCATGTATTTGATCCTTTTCAGTACCTACTTGGTATGAAATTCTGTGTTTAGACTGTCTTGAGTGGTCTGAAAGCAATTCGTAGCAGAAAAGAACAGTTGGAACAGTTCACTGTTATCCATGAAAGCAAACTATCTCAATCCATATTTTGTTTTTAGGTTCCTCTCTGACACCACCCCCCCCCCCCC
>VWZE01014360.1:3360-23041 GCA_013396675.1 Eubucco bourcierii | reverse complement strand
AAAAAAAAAAAAATACTGTGGTTAGGAGTGTAATTAGCAATGAATTGGGAATATAAACGGATACTTTAAAGAAATGTCATTGGTATGAGACAGACTGACAGAGAAAGGTGCAGTGTCTGTCTGCTGGGTGTCAGTATAACTTTTATTTTCTTTGTCCATTGCTATATTTGTATTTTACTATTATGCTTTAGAGCTTCATGGAGCTTGTGTTGTAAGGACTGAAGAATAGAGCTTCATACTGTACAGGATGGGATTATTTGATGTGGTCTGTTCTTTTCTTGTGATTCAAGCCCATTTAAAGAAGACATGTAATACTGCCAAGCTTGAATTGCATGGAATCACTTATGAATATTTATCATGCCACTGATTTGGTTTCTTCTATTGTATTCCACATAATATTGCTGCTGGATAGATTATCTGTGGTGGTGGTGATGTTTGGAGGATGAAAGTAAATAAAGACCAAATTCCAGTCAAAACAAGATTTCAGACCAAATCTTAACATTTGACTGTACTTGTTTCCAGTTTGGGAAATCTGGGAAGTTTGAAATCATAACTCTGAAACACAAATGTAACTCAGTGCAAAAAAGAACTCCTGTAGAAGTCCATATATTCACAAACAATGTAGACAAGAGGAACAAGGAGAGGTTGTTTCTGGCAACATAACTGTGCCGCTACCTTGTAAAACTGGTCATGTGATAAGTATAATGGAAAGCAAAGGTAGCAGTCACCCATTTTATGCTGACTAATCACTTACAGAACTGACTAAGATAAGATATTGTAGAAGTCAAAAGTACAAATGGATTCATAAAGGTGTAACACAAAATCATGGAATTAATTCCAGCTGTTATTAACTGTGATGGGTTGCATGAAAACCAGCTCAGAAGGTTTTATTTGGGACTTAGATCTCAAAGAGGACACCTCCAGAGAGCTCAGGGATCCTGAACTTCAGTTATCCACTCCTGGTCAATGCCATAGCCAGAATCTCCAGTATCATAGTTTGCAACTACGAAGATACAGTTTTTGGGTTTTACATGGCTCTTTTTCTTTCAGGAAGCTACAAATTTGATAATTCCTTCTGCAGTCACTGGGTTCCATACTTGCAGGTTCCCTTCTGTCGTATCAGAGCAGTGTTGCCCATGTGTCTATTGTAAAGATGCGATTTTATACTTTTTGAGGCCTTGAGTAACCTGTACTAGTGGGAGGTGTCCCTGCCTATGGCAGGGGGTTAGAACTAGATGATCCTTGAGGTCCCTTCCAACCTTACCATTCTATGATTCTATGATTCTATGATCTCCCTTAAACATAGGTGCAGAAGCTTATAAACTGCCTTTCTGATGGAAAACTTGCCCTCCAATAGACACATTTGGTACTCATGCATTATCTTTTGGCTTCCTATCCACATGCCCATCTGTTATGATGGCATTGTGCCTGCTGACAAAATGGTGTGCCAGCTTCACTAGACAATGATGCCAATCAAATCAGAGTTGCTGCAAGTGCTTTCTTTTCTAAAAGTAGCCCCCTCAAGTGAAAGCAATGATATAATGGTGCCACTTGTCTCCTTTTGCCTGTTTACACCTGCTGACACTTATCCTCCAAGACTGCGTTAGAATAGTAAAGGAGAGGTAGAGATACAACATGGGGTGACTCTGCATTGTCAGAAAATGCAAACAGAACAAGAGCAACTTTGGAAGGCTGTTTTAAACATAGGGCACATTGACCACATTGACTGGGATGCTGATCCAAGAGAAGGCAGAAAGAAATATTTGAGAATAAGTGTATAACTGGCAAAAAAAGAGAAGTGCTTTGCATAAATATTACTTATTTATATGTGCTGGTTTGAGGCTAATTAGAATATTTTAATAGAGAAAATTACACTATAGGCTGTGAAAGGAAAACATCATGATGTCTACTTTACTCATACGCTTGCTAAGAAATTGTTTGGGAACACTAACCAAAACATATAGATAAGTCAGTCTCTGTCTGACTCTTGCTGGAACAGCAGCTGCTGCGGCGATCTAGCAGCTTCTGGGCTCTGGCTCCTCTGCCGATTAATCCTCACTAACCACTTTTCTTCTAACCCCCCTGGCTGATCCTCCTAATTTACCTTGTGTGTAAGGCAAACCTTGGGGTAAGGTACAGGGGTGAGGAGAAGTTGGAAGGGTGGTTGGGAGCCACCGCTGGGGTCTCTGATTTCTGGGAGGGGAGTTGTGTTGCTGTATTACCTTTTAACTTGTATATTTCTGTAAATATTCTGTATATAGTGTATATCTCTGCTTGTACATTGTGCTGAGCTGTAAATAGAGCTTCATCACTTAACTTCCAGCCGGCTGAGTTCTAGTCTGGGTCATTTTACAAAGTGTGTGGGGGGTGGGGAACTCCCAAACCATCACACTATACAACTTTGGAACAGTAACCTATACAAATGAAAGGTCCAAGTGCAGGTAAACCTCTTCATTCTATTGCTTTTCAGTGAAAGGTACCTGTTCAGCTTAGAAGAAACAGAACTATACCAAAGTGAAATCTAACATATAAGTCAAATTGTCTGACAGTTTCCTATAAGATGTATAGCCAGATAGAACTGGGTTAATAATAATAATAATAAAAATCCATTTTCTTTGTTTCGTTTTGTCAGATAAGCAAAAATGAGTTCAATATTTCAGATCTCACTGTCTAATGCCGCTTTCCGTGTTTTGTGCTTTCTTTTGAAAGAGTATCAACTCTGAGAGCATAATCTTAGGAAGAATGTAGAACATTTTCATGCTCTAGAGAATTCTCAATGGTGTTACCATCCAGAAATTCACAAGAGAAGAAAGACATGGTAAAACAAGTCTTGAGGTCGCAAATGTTTTGTGCATTTGTGTAATTTTAAAATGTTTATAGGCTATAAGTTAAAGTAATTCTGAAAACTCTGATCCAATCGAGACCTTTTTTAAGTGTGTCATCCAATTGTTTCTTCCAGAATGCTTGCTCAACTTGGTACTTTCCTTATCCCTAAGTGGAGTTAGTAGTATCTTATTTTTAATTTGTGAAGTCAAGAACTAATTATTGAATTTTCATAGCATATGGTAAGAAACTGTGAAGCAGTTCCTGAAGTGCACAAACCCTACATTATTAATCCACAGAATTACTAGGGGAAAATTAATCTTACACAGAAATAAAGAATGGTTCTCAGTTCTTACTTATGATGATCATCTTGAAACTTGAAAGCCCCTTAATAGCCCATTAGCAACCCATTATAGTGATCTTTCTGCTAAGGTGACCATCTCCTGTAATGACAGATATGATTAAAAGGAATACAGCTTCACAGCTTTCAGATTGGTTAGCAGTTGATACAGAGAAGAAACTGGTATTGTTGTTTCTAAGAACCAGTTGAGGAGAAAGAAAATGAAAGATGACTAAAGGGTGACTAACTTTTCATTATTGATGTATAACACAGCCCACAGAGAAATGTGTGTTCAGTTTCTCAAATGTATGTGTAAAATACTGCAACTGAAGAATGATTGTTATTACCAATAAACAGCAACTGAAGAAACCAGATTCTACACAGGCTTCAAAATTATGTTAGTAATTATTTCTTTTCTAGTGGAGCATTGATACTTCAGACCAAAGCAGGAGAAGCATCTATATGGAAAATTTGTATGTTTGAACTCTTACAGCGGACACAGACAGTAAGAAAGGCTGAAGATGAAATAGTCACAGAAAGTAAAGTGATCTGCCTGAAGTGCCTAGAGAATTAAATATCAGAAATGTAATCTGGCTTCTGAATTTCATTCATAGGGCCTGTCTGAGTCAAACCACTACCTTTTGAGGGCAGTAGGTTGGATAATGTCTAATTCACCAGTATTTTGACATAATTGAACATGGTAGTGTCCTATGTAGTAGTCCTATGTACTACTATGTAGTAGTCCTATGTACTACTATGTAGTAGTAGTGATAGGACCTAACACTCGTACAGAGATAAAAAGGTAATAGCTCATGAACTCTCAGTGGCTCTGCTAAGAGAAACACCAAGTTTTACATTCATGAAATTGATCTAGGATAGTATCCGATGTTATATAAACACACTGTCTGTTCATGCCTAAAGATATTTCATGATGTGAGAGTCCTTTTTAGTCATAGAAAAAGCATAACATCTCTATTATGTAAAAAAAAAATAAAGCAAACAAATTTCACAATAAAAGTCATTCCCTGACCCAGGAAAGCTCAAATAAAGCTTTAATTATAATGTACATCTAAACAATTTACATCAAACATTTCCTGAAGAAGAGAGATGTGAACAATGCATTGGAAAGTGTAATCTAGAATAACCCTTGACCTGCACTTTGATTCAGGCTTCTCATTTAATGCAGAGGCAGCTCCATTCTTCTAAGGAAGACTTGAATCCATTGCGTACTAGCATTATTTGGACATGGGATTAACAGACTGTAAACAAGACTTTTCTTATCACAACTCAGAGTAAGAGATGGTGATGTAGAACTCTAGATTGTCATGAAACTGTCTCCTTAATCCTTTCTGTATTCATTTTAGATTTCTTACTGCTTCCTTCCATTGCATTTGCAGATTATTACAAGTAAGAGTTTGGGAAAATGCAGTCTTTTGGGCTGTCAACCCTGGCACTGCTGCATAGACAGAATGCATATAAATAGACCTCTTTCCAATATTTGCTTAAGTATTTTCTGGCACAGTATCAGGTGTAATTGTGCTGTCCCCAGGTGAGATTGGAAGGGATTTTTTCTCCCTTATCATGGTTTGATGACTTTTATAATGCTAAAGGAACACTGATTTATTAGAATGTCAGGCTGGGAGAGCTACCAGGTTGATACAAAAATCACTTTGGTTTGTTAAATTCTTATCTTCATTTCCATTTTAGCACTTCAGTTTTTGTGAGTGTGTCAGCAATGAAGCACCTACAACGATAGAAACAAAATATTGGAAAGAACAAGGGAATTCTTTTCAAGGCAGGGAAGGTGCAGAAGCCATAGAGAGTTAAGGGAGAAACACGTGGGTTACCATGCTATAGTCAGAGTTCCTTTGTAACTACACGGCAGCTTTGAGAAGTCACAAACTCATTCAAGAATGGAGGCAGCCAAAGCACGCCTCTCTCTTGTGCAGCCTTCTCTCTGAAGTTCAGCACAATTGCTTCAGTGTATTGGCTATTTTCTGTTTGTTTGCCATAGCTGGCTGTGACCTTGCAAGAAATCTCCCTGCCCTGCTCTGGAAGGACGTTTCCCCATCCCTTGCACCCCTCCAGCTTGTGCTTTATAATCTTCTTTCTATTATTTGTTTAGGACAAGGTAGTAACCCTTTCTCACTTCAATTTCTCTGTCACTTATGGCAGGAATTTCTCTTTAGATTATGTGATTCTTTCATCAGATGGCCTGAGTACCTTCATAGCAACCGTTTCCCACAGCAGGTAGCTGACAAAGCTTCTTTTATTGACAACAAAAATTATTCTTTCTAGCTCCCTCGTAGCTTTTCTTCTCTAGAACACAACAGCACATCTAGTCGTCCTTTACAGAAACCTGAAAATAAAAGCATTTTTGCTTGTTGACTGCATCTTTATGGGTTTCTCATTACAATCTTACAGCTGTCCTTTCTCAAGGGTAGAAGAGAACCCTTGTAAGCACCTTTGCCTCCTGTGACTCCTCAGGCGATTGTTACAGGCTGGATTTCTTTGGAGCCACATCAATGAACTTAAATAAACCTCCTTACACTGCAAGTAGCTGGTATATAATTTCTAATAAGCGGTTAGGAATAATGCACTACTGCTTCAACCCAAAATCTAATTAATCACAGAAGTGAGTACAAGTAAGTAATTAAGTGGACATTAAAAGTATTGTTTACAGAAATGCCTAATTATAGTTGGATTGTTACAAATTTCAAAATCTAGATGTATCTATGTCACTTTGGAAAGTGGGAATGCAGTTCCTATGTCACTTAAATATTTTTTTACAATATTTCATACCATTTCTCATTTTTTTTTCTCTGAACCTGTTTTGCCTTCACATTCGGTAGTTTGCTTGTAGCTGCCTGTAACAGTACAGCCTAGCAGAGTGCTGGATCATTAAGTATTAAGCCAATGTTAAACTAGACCTACTGAAATGTATGTCATTGCCTGAGAAGGGAGAAAAGAAGACTGTTGTGCTTTGCAGATGAACATTTTATGGTAAATGATACTCACCTGATTTACATTCATTCATGAGAGACCAAGTGTGTCCAGTGATTGTCAGGATAATTAGAGAGAAATCTTTTTTGATTTACAATGAACGGGTTCTGTTTTCTTTCAGGAGTGAGACCTGGATATGAGAAGATAACTGACTCTGGTGCCGTAACACATTTGATCAGATTCATTGTATGTGGCTTAACACATCTTTGAACTCTGATTGAGTTTGCAGAACAGAAAGGGCAGCATCATGTCCTGGGGTGCACTCAAATAAGCAAACCATTTGACATACGCGTCTTTACCTGCGTCAGGGGATTTTAAGCAGCAGAAGAACTAGAGGTCGGGCTAGTTTTCCTCAAGGGGGGAATGGCAATTCCATCAATGGCACACTAATTTACTTTTAATTTGTCATTTGGTGTAGGTTTTGAGATGCAAGATTGTGTTATTGCCTGATCGCCCTGCAAGTGGGTAATTCTAAAGAGGTTAGCACAAACAGTAGGTAAAGCAGGCATAGCCTCCTATGAAATGGCAAAGCCCAGGCAGCATTTACTTTATGCTTGCCCCTGGCATTGAAGGCTGTTGCCATCCTGGATGGCAGAGTGCAGCTGAAGCATGGGGCAGGAACTGGAGCAGGATATTTCCATAAAGTAATTCGTCTATGCTTCTGTGAAACCTTGCAGAGGTCTTGGGCACAAGAGCAGATACTGATGCAGAACAGGCCTTTGGAAGAGACGAGGCACAGATTTGTCTCATTCTGTTTATGCCTGCACTAGCACTGCAGTCTGTAGCTCAAATCCTCCATGGTCTATATGCCAATACCTTCTCAGTTACATTGCATGGAGCGCATTTGTGAAACTGTTCTTAACAGAAGCTGCTTTTTTTAATACACAAGTAATAATTGAACAGTTTGCAAACTTCCTAACTGATTTACATTTGCTGTTACACTCAAGCACACTGGACTGGCTATACTGTGGGCAGTTTGTTGTATCAATTTTACTGTTAAAAGGAGACAAAATAAAGCAAGAAGGCAAAAAGACTAGCAGTTGGGATAAATCAAAACCAGACCTTGTGCATTTGGTTCTTATGCAATGTAAAAGATGATGTTGAAGAACTGGAGAACGACATAAAAAGGGCAGTCTGGAATGGTTCAGGGATTTGCATGGATTTGAGGAACTTAACTACAGAAAGGGAAAATCAGGAAAACTAAATCCATGGAAGAAGAAATTGAAAGGTAACTCTACTGGTGTATTTCTGTATTTTGAAGGAAAAGAAAGCATTGATACTACAAGAAATATTGTACTTGTGGCAAATACAGGCAACTGGGGATGTGCATTGCTGCTGGGGAAAGAACACCATGGAAGATTGAGGACAAATGTATTTACGTGCAGAATATAATGAATAAAATAATAAATGGAAGAATCTGGCAATGCCAAAAAATATGTAGTAAATAGAAGAAATGTAGTAAAAGTGTATAGAGGAAGAGATGTTGTGAGACATGGTTGTTATATATATTGAAGCTAAAGGAGGTCATATATTGCCTAGTGCATCAGCGCTTCGTAATGTAGTCTGGGCTGCAAAAAATGTTCTGTGCAGCTGATTCACTCCCCAGCATTCACCCTTGCACCTTGGTGCTGCCATTCCTTTTTTCTCCTGCATCCATGGGCTCTTTGCAAATTCTTTTCTTGGTTGGAACAGCAGTGAGGAGGGTGTAGTCCTATGGGACCCAAGAGAAGCTTTTTTGCCTCTAAAAACAAAGTGAACGTATTTTGTGGTGTCAACTGTAAAGCATCATATCTTTTGAAGACAAATAAAATTACAATCTCAGCTGACTGGAAAAGGAGTATAACTTCTTAAGTGGACATTGTGAGTGTTAGGAAAGTTAGGAAGTGTAACATGCATAATATGTCATATTATTACATATATTACATATATTATTATGACATATAAAGTGTGACCCATTATAATATGAGATCTAAACACCATAGTAATCATCAGCTAATTGGCTTGCTGGATAAGGAATTGGCTGGATGGGTCATGGTTTAGAAACCTGAATGTGCACAAGTCCATGGGGCCTGATGAGATCCACCCACGGGTCCTGAGGGAACTGGCAGATGAAGTTGCGAAGTCACTGTCCATCATAACTGAAAGGTCATGGCAGATTGGTGAAGTTCCTGCTGACTGGAGAAGGGCAAACATAACACCCATCTTCAAGAAGGGTAAAAAGAATGACCCTGGAAACTACAGACCAGTCAGCCTCACCTCTGTGCCTGGCAAGATCATGGAGCAGATCCTGCTGAAAGTCCTGCTAAGGCAAATGGAAAACAAAGCAGAGGTGATTGGTGGGAACCAGCAATGGCTTCACCAAGGGCAGATCTTGCCTGACAAATTTAGTGGCTTTCTATGATGAAGTCACAGCGACAGTGGACAAGGGAAGGGTAGCTGATGTCATCTACCTGGACCTGAGTAAGGCATTTGACTCTGTCCCACATGACATCCTGGTCACCAAACTGGAAAAACATGGACTTGATGGGTGGACCATTCTCTGGATAAGGAATTGGCTGGATGGTTGAACCCAGAGAGTGGTGATCAATGGCACAATGTCCACCTGGAGACCAGTGACAAGTGGTGTNGACATGGAAGTGTTGGAGCGGGTCCAGAGGAGGACCACGAAGATGATCAGAGGGCTGCAGCAGCTCTGCTGTGAGGACAGGCTGAGAGAGTTGGGGCTCTTCAGCCTGGAGAAGAGAAGGCTTTGAGGGGACCTGATAGTAGCCTTCCAGTATCTGAAGGGGACCTACAGGAAGGCTGGCAAAGGATTATTTACAAGGTCTTGTAATGACAGGACGAGGGGCAATGGGTTTAAACTGGCAGAGGGGAGATTTAGACTGGATGTTAGGAGGAAGATCTTTCCAGTGAGGGTGGTGAGACACTGGAACAGATTGCCCAGGGAGGCTGTGGATGCTCCCTCCCTGGAGGTGTTCAAGACCAGATTGGATGAGGCCTTGAGTAACCTGTACTAGTGGGAGGTGTCCCTGCCTATGGCAGGGAGTTGGAACTGGATGATCCTTGAGGTCCCTTCCAACCTTACCATTCTATGATTCTATGATTCTATAATAAAATTCTTCCCATATTGAGTTTATTTACAGGTTATGTATAAACACTGTGAAATGTCTGAGCTTGATTCATCTGTGTTTGATTGTTCTTTGCCTGCTGTAAGCTAACTTGCATGGTAGAGAATTCCAGCTCCATGTCCCTGTTTTCACTAAAGATACAATGTAGTTTTCTGCTTGTTGTCACTTAGCTACAAAGACAAATCAATGGGGAAGTCTGACTCCATCTGACAACAGTATTGTTAACCCCAGATATTCTAAAGTCTTGACGCCAGTTTTAGAAAATATCACACATTCTTAGTGAAGAACTCAATTCTAGCTTCACTTTCTTTCTCTTTGATTTCTAAGCACAATTTAGGGAACATTCCTCAGTTTTCAGCTTTTTTTCCCTGGCTAGGGAAATCAGTGTGTTCAGTGGATAGCGGTCTCTTGTGTTTTGTATTTCTGATCTGCCATGGTCTCTCAGGGTGATTTGGATTAACAGTTTTCCTGTATTAGCATGCTTTGAAAAGTAGGTTGAAAGCTGTGGATGTGTGCTACTAAAGACCAATCATGTTACAGGGTTATCCAGATGCAGAAAATTTTCTTCTGTTCCAGATTCCTAATGGGAATGTACACCAGGAAACCACAAGAAACACTGGGTAATTTTTGTCTCATCTCTCCTAATCCTTGGCATCATTCCTTAAACAGTTTGTGTATCTACTAGTATAATGCATGGTTTAATATTGACCCCTTTCATGTTTACATAATCATTATCTTGACTTTCAGTAGAAGTTTATGTGAGTGCTCAGTTTGGAAACATTTTTCTTGGTTTTGTTTGGTTTGTCTTTAGAATAATTAATTTTTCAAGTGAAGTCCGTATTTTGTATTTGTTGGTCAGTTCTTTTTGCTCATAGCTGGAATATGCACTTTCCCTCACAATCAGTAGTATATTTTGAGTTTTTCTTTCTGTAGCCTGGGAAGAAATTTGGAATGGTATCTGTTTCTCCAAGTATTTTAAGTTTTAGTTCTGACTTGGTCTATACTTAGTTTGCCTTAAATGTAACAATAAGCACTTCTCATAAGAGAGATTTTCAAAGAATACTGACTTTGGCTCAGTAATATTACCTTTATTTTTCATTCCTCACCCTTAGGAAGCAGTAGAGCTTCAATTTTTGTTATTAACTATGTAAGTTTCTTTAAATTACAAAGAACATACAAAACATTTTTTAACTTCTTCCTCTAAATCACTGATATTATTGGCAAAGGGAAGGCTCTGATTCTAAAAAGCTTTTGTTCTTACTTTAAGTGAAATTGCTCATAACATCTTAAATGTGAAGTACAAACTAATAGACTTTCCCCTTAGCAGCTGCAGTCTCTACCAGTGTACAAGCTGTATTCTGAGATTTGAATATGCAGAATGACTAGGTCAGGCTGTCTTGAGGATATAAAAAATATTGGCTGAAGTAAAATTTTGCCTGAAATTAAATTTACAGAAAATCCAATATCTGTTGTTTAGTTCCAAGCAGATGTTGAAAGGGTTTTCCTGGATGCCATCCTTATTGATAGTATGTCTTTTGATCTGAAGCCAAATAAGAAATCTGGATGTTAGTCTGGATTTGGAAATTTTCTTTAAATAAACATATTAGTTAAGTATGTAAATCTGCTTATCATCACTTACGGAGCATTGCCAGAGTAAGAAACATCTGGAGCTCAATATCAGCTAACTTATTAATTCGCATTTTTAGTATGTTTCATCCACAGTATTGTAGGATTCTGTTATCTCAATTGCTTAAGTCAGCATTATCTAAAAGGCAATTAGTTGTAAGTTCTGTTGTTTACATTTAGACTCATGAAATCCACAGAGTATAGTTTTATAGACCTAGTTAAGTTGCTTTCCAGATTTGTTCAGAAGAAGGCTGCTACACACTGTGATATGAGTAAATCAGAGCTAAAATAATCATGGCTTTGAAGCGTCATGGGCTTGCTTTCATGGGAGACAGACTCTGAAAATTAATTGTTACTGGTTAGGATTATGAATTACATGGTCTGCTTTATTTATCTGAACCTATCACCATGTAATTCCAGGAAAGGATTATTTGACCTGTTCATGATAAGGACATAAGCACAGATATCAACACAGCCTGCTGCCATGAGCTCTTGCCTCAGTTTTATGACATTTCCCCTTCATCATAAAAAAGGTTCTCAATCTAGTTCAACTTTTAAATCTATAGCAAACCATTTGTAAGGTAGCATTTTCAAAACTGGTGGCTGCTCAATCTATTACAGTGTACTATTGCTAGTAGAGATGGTAAGTCTTATTAACTCATGACACATACCTTGTGATTACTGAAGTAAGAATAGCTAGTGGCTGAACCTTTATATGTGAAAAGACTTGTGAATCAAGGAAAGATGTTGTTTTAAAAAATACTGTTTATTGGTGATGAGAAGTTAGTATAAATTTCTATGGGAAAAAAAACCAACATATTGAATCTGTGAGTGAAAGGCTGAAAGCTGCACAGGCATGCGCGAAATTTCCACTTCTACATAATTATTATGAAGGCTACCTGGCTCCCATACTGTGTGTGGATGTGCAGTTAAGATGACTAGAAGGAAAACTCTACACATTTCGGTATGAATTACATGCAAATAATTCTGAAACTTGGGTAGCAAGATTTATGTTAAGAATACAAATATTAATTTGTTGCCTTTTTTTGAAGAGAGGTTTGATGATAAGAGTATTGTTACAATTAAACTTTGCAGACCTGCTTCAATTAATATCCTAAATGATCCAGTCCTCTTTAGGGACTTGATAATAGTGTAAGGTAGTCCAGGTTTGCGTACTTTAGAATTAAAGTCTGCCTTTTTTGCTTGTTCTTGCAAAAGGTTATTCATGTTTTGCCTTTACTCCAACAAAAAAGAGGAGTTAGACACATACCAAAGTGTTTTATGAATTCGCTTTTCACAAGTACTGTTCAGTGTTCAGTGTAGTCAGTCCCTTAGCTGTGGATCAGGAGTGTTAGTCTTGTGACCTTGAGCAGGTTATGTAACAATTAATGATTATGTAGTTCTTGATATGGCACCTGCTGATTAATTTATATGCAATCTTACAGACAGACCTTAATGATTGCTATTGCTGTTTTTAATAGCTTGATTATATCTGATGGCTTTGGAGCAAGGATTGCTTTGCTGCTGTTTGTACTTGTCATTGTTGAAGGGAGTACTGCTTGAGAGCTTGATTTCCTTGGTGCTCCCATAAAATGAAAGCTATTTAAAATACTCATATAATTTGGAAATATGTCAGGTGATGACTTTAGTTTCTAAAGATGATTTCTTTGTCCTCTTTTTGCTGCTACTCTGCCTATTGAAAAACAAAATTAAAAAAACCACCAATGTTTGATAGATAGAAGGAAACCCAGAAATATCTTTTCATGAATCCATGAAAAAGATTTCAATATTAACTGATCAAACAAACCTCATGAGTATGAGCGTCTGTTACTGCTTAAATGATCATTATGTTTCAGAGTTTTAATAAGTGGAAGTTGCTTCACAATGTATCTACCGTGTGAGTTAAGCTGTTCCAAATCTTTTTCCTGATTCACATCTAGTGGGTATTATTGTCTGTGTACTCATAAATACAGTTGCAGTCTCCCTTTAGAGAGTGTATACATTAGAAGACACATTTTTTTTTCTGAAGTAATAGACAGAAGAGAACTGGAGGGCAAGAAAATATTAGCACAGTATTGAGAAAGTGTTTCCTACATGAAACAAAGTGTATTTTGTATTATTTTGTATTGTATCCAGTAATTACACATTGCATTACTCAGCATGTCATGTACCTTCCTATTTCCTTATAATAAATAATTTTCTATAAACCAAGATAGGAAGAAGAATAAAATAAATATAAACCAAAAGCAATATTTACTCATACAGGAATACTTCAAATCACTTATTTTTAAAAAGAAATCTCTGTGTTAGGGTGAGAAAAAAACTATCTCATATTATTTTAAAATCTTTGTATGTATCTGTGTTGGAAAGAACAGAGTCAATCATCTTCATATTGGCTCTCCTATACATGCAAAACTCATTTAACAGGGAGCATTACTGCTATTTTCTGTTTTGATTTTTTTAATAATGTTATTTAATCTGGGTACAGATGATATGCTGAGTTGAGTTCATAATGTATCTGTTAGTATGAATCCATTCACTTCAGGTGAGATACAGCAGGGTGCACAAGCTGAGACATGTTCTTTCAATCACATTACACCCATTTGTAGGTAGGCTGACCTGTATGTTAGTTTGAATCCTCTCATCTTTCCTTTCTTTTCCCTTTCTTAAAAGAAGTGGGGAAGCTTACCCAGATTACCTGGTAGTAGTCATCTGGAAAGAAAGAAATTGTCATAGTTAATAGTTTTTAATGTACTTTGTGTGAAAGGAGTGAACCAATTGCTGTTCTATTTGGCTTATTTGGTCTTCTGGAAGAAGCATAATTGGAGGTGAGTCATCAGTACATTTCAGGGAAAAGGAGCTCAATAGCAAGCTCTATTTGTGCAGCAGACTCAGTGAAATGTTTACTGCTAGGAAAATACCATTGCATAGGCAATGAAAGGTCTAAGAATACTTTTCCAGCCCATAAATGATTATCATGTATGTGGATTGCCATCATATGATCCACTAATGTAGCTTTTAGAATGAAAAGTTTTGACAGGGGTGTTCTAACAACTTCTGTGGTCACTGCAAAGACAAATACTCTTTCTAATGTCATTGGGGGCTACAAATTATTATTTGCTGAATGAAAATGTAAATGCTTTCACTCGCACAGGACACACAATTTCATCACATTCATACATCTTCAATAAGGAGTTGAAAGGGAAAGATACTGGAATTCAGAAAGAATTTTCTTGCCTTCTGATGGTGATAATAGGCTCTGTTTCTGTGGTGTGTTGCTCAGCAGGTGCCAGCATTGAAAACACGGACCTGAAATTTTTACATGGAGCATTCTCTGTTACATTATTTTTAAAAGAGTAATAAATAGTGGGTTTTGTGGAAGGAAGGAACTTGTGACTGTAGAATGTGATTCTGTAGAGGAAGAATGTGTAGTAGCAAACAGCCAATGAATCATACTTTCTAAACAAAACACAATGTACAAAAAAGATCAAGGTTTATTATGCCTCACCTACTATCAAAGAATAAAGTACCAGCAGTTGCAATGACAGCAAATTCAGGGTGCAATGTTCACTTTTCCACAACAGTTGAATGACTGTTGATAGAATGGTCAGGCAGACTAGAACAAAATAATGTTTATCTTTATGGATTGACAATTCACCTACCCTTTTTATTTTTTTTCTCTTTCCAGGAAAAAACGTGGAAGCTGAAATGAAATTTTATTGGAAGTGAGACACCTTCATTGTCAGTAGCAGGCAAATGAGTAGTGGAGTGACAGAAGGTAAGCTCAATGTTCATATTTAATATTTTATTGCTAAAAGGCATGGAATTCTTCTGAGTGATTCATACTTCTAAGAGCAAGATTGAACAAGATTCAGTGCTCAGTACCAAGATATGAGGCAAAACAGTATCTCAAAATTTACTGTGTGGAACCAGCTCATTTAACTGCTCAGTATGGTTAAAATATTGTTGAAAGCAACGGGTTGTCTTGGCGCATTAGAGAAAAAGCCCATCCACACTGGTAGAAAAGATCTTTGGTCCACACACTTCCCCTTCTACCCAATTACATTGTACCTTTTAAGTACAGGAGGAATGCTATAGTGAACTGTTATTATAAGGATAGTTTTTGTGGACTTTGTTTACTTGGTTTAATCACAGAAAATTTTGAATTAAATTGCATTCCTGCTACGAAGACTGACTCATCTCCTAGCTCACATTAGTGACATTTCTTTTAGAACAATAAATAGGAGAACCAAATACACTGATAGCTCCAATGGGCACTCACCATGTTTATATTAGGAAGAGGTAATAACTTAAAGTTATGTGAATAAGCAGAAGATAAAGTTGGTTGTCTTATAAATCTAATTTTATCTAAAGATTTTGAATTGAAACAAGGACTTGTTTAAACAAAACTGTTTAAATAGATTAGCCTTAAAAAAAAAAAAAAGAACATTTTAAAAAAATAAGAGAAAAGGCTTTGTTTGCTGCCATACTTTCTAAGTGGATGGAGTTTGTAATGAAGAAATACACTATGAAAAGCAGCTTTTCTGATGAGAGCTAAATAAGCAGTAAGCTAATTTATTATAATTTGCAAACTATTAAATTTGTGATAACCCTGTTTTAACACTGGGATTCTCTCTAGTGTACTTACCTAATAGAATTCTTGCATTGTAGTGTAGCTGTATCTTTTCAATACATGTTGTCCCAGCTCTGATAAAATGAGTGGAGAGGGATGACAAGACCAGAAGCATTTGGGAAATGAAAAGAGAAAAGCTAAGTGTCAGATAGCAATCAATGGATCACTTATGGCAATTATGCTTAGGAAGTGCAAGTAGCTCATATGATGTAATTTGCTGATGATCAGGCTGGTGAAGGAAGTCAGCGCTGCTTCCCTTAGGCTGTTGCAGAGATGTCTGTGCAGATGTCTGTCCCAGAAATGCCACACATTCAGGAGAAACTGTCTACTCCCTGAGGTACCACCCAGTTCAGATGAGATAGAAGGGGGCATATGCCCTGTGGCAGTGCCATCCATTAGAACAATCTGTGTAATCTGCACTGTAAAGAAATGAGCAAACTGGAACAGAATGAAACATGAATTGTAAAGCATGGAGAAGTTCTCCTTCCAGTCAGCTTAAGCTTTGTGGCTCAGTCCAATTTCGACACCTCTCCAGTGACACATAACTTACTCTGTTTTGCCAGATCCATCCTTTCCCATTTGTTCAAGTTTACTTTTTTTGTCACTTCAACTTAGCTCATTTTCCTTTTCTACATTTTCTAGAGCAATTAATTTAGTGATTGTGCTCCCTTCTTTTTCACATCATGTCAGCTAACCACTTGCCTCAATTTCTCTTGCCTCAGTCTGGGTAACATTTTTCCTATGCCACAATTCATCTTTCTGCTCCCCCTCCTCTTAGCACTCCCTCCCATTATTATTTATTAATAGATTGCACAACTCTTCACCAAGAACCTTGGTATATCTTAAAGACGTTCAGTAATGAAACCCCACATTGAGCCTATAAAGGATGCAATTATATTATCTATTTACCAGATGGCTAACCAGGAACAGACAGAAGTTAGGTAAATTGCCCTGGGTTAAAAGTTGGGGAAAGGCAGCACTGGGAATAGAATCCAGTCAGTTGAGTTTCTTTGCCAAAAGCTTGTAGTACTACAAAGTACATATAGCAGCTGTTGGGGAATCACTGTGCTGGCTCAGAATTGTCCTGTTCTAGCTAAGAGCTTAAGATGTATTATTGAATAGGTTTTCGAACTCAGTCCTTGGCCTTTTCTTTCCTAAGGGGACAAGAGAAACATCTGAACTTGTAAACTTGAAAGCTTGTCTTTCAGGTCTCTTCTGTACTACTTCTGTAGGTTAGTGAGGACTATGTATAGCTGGATTTTTTTTTATTTTTTTTTTTTTAATTCCAGATGTGTTTTAACAGCAAAACCATTTCAAGAAGAGAATATCATTGTCTATCAATCAATCAATCTATCTATCTATCTTAGTGTGAGCCAGTCAGACTGTCTATCCATGGCATCAAAAAAGCCAGGCTAGATTTGTTATCTGTGTGACCATCTGGACTACATACTGAATTCTCTGTCACCATTAAACAGATGACTCACACTTTGTAAATACTGACTTTAAGGCACTTTTGCAAGAGCTACTTGTTTTGAGGCTGGTAAATTGTTAAGCAGCCCTTGTAAGACTAGATCTTGTTGTCCATGTTCATCCTATGTATATGATAGTCTTTGATAGGTAGTATAGTGAACAGAGTATAACCTGTGGAATATTCCAGAGACAGAGACTGCAACACATTTAGGGAAGCATTGACATGACACTAATTATTTCCATGAAATATTTTAGGATCATTTTAAACCTTTAGTGGGGACACACATGAGGGTAACAGTGCTACACTGGAGACTGATGGGTGTTTCATGATCAACTAATTAATCTTGAAATCTCATTTTAGAGTAGTATTCTTAATTTCTGTGCTGGGAATTAGTCTATGAAGGATAATTCTTATGATGGACATAAGTACTGATTCTCATCTCTGATCAGTAGCTGCAGGCCACAGCATAATCACTTCTATAGGGCTAGTCCCATCACCAGGTATTGTGTTCCTGCTCTCACTGTTGTAAACTGCACCATGCCTGTAGAAGGAGAATTGGCATGCAAAATGATATTATTATTCAGTTGTGAACATGGAGAAATGCCGTTTGGTCAGTTGTACTTTTGGTTTCTGTTAAGGAGGAATTTGTAACTGGGTTAGAAGTGAAGTGTAATGAGGCCGATATAAAATTATTAAATATTTTATTAAATATATATAAAGAAAATTTCCCCAAACTCACTTGCAATTAACACACAGAGATTGTGTTACGCAGTTGGTAAAACTATTTTGCAGAATGTATATATACAACCAAATCATACTGAAATGGTTTTAGGAAAGGTTTTAGAAAATTTGAACTGGAGAGTCTTGCAGCATAAACTGCTGTTTAAAGGTTAAATGTAAACTTTCACAAACTTTAGAAAAGAGAGTTAGTTTACTCACTGGTCAGAGTCTCAATATGTGTAACCCAAAAGTATATGTAGAAACATAAACAAGGAAAAATATAGTCCCAGCCACATAGTGGCCTTCCATGTGGTGATGATGCGGTGGGGTTTTGCCACTTGCATAGCTCCAATTGAGCACCTTGTCTGAGAAGATCCATGAAAGTGAGGCAAACCCTCCTTGGCTCTCAGGAGATCATTGGAGTGGTCAGTGACCTGAGCAAAGCAGGATCCAGGTTTACAGGCTGGAGAACTCTGATTGGGTGTGGAGTTCCACAAAGCTCAGGATGCAATGAGGTAGCAAACAAGCGCAGATACAGTGGCAGAGCATCCCTTGTGCTACCTGCTCATCTATTTTTATCAATACAGCCCGAGACTAATGGACTTTTGGACATAGATTAGCCAATCAGGATTGCGTTTTGCCAAGCTTGACCATATCAGGTGAAGCCAGGGCTTATGTCCTCTTTCATGCAGTTGCCTCTCTCAGGACAGAAGGAAGGGCAGCAGGGAAACATCTCTGGGCAAGCCAGAGCCCTTGGACTCAGTGGCTCCAGGTTCTTTGTCTGCTTTCCCGCGGTTGCTTCTACCCAAGGAGGCGAGAGCAGAAAAACATGTCTGGGCAAGGCAGGGCACCTATAAGCCTATTTTGGCCTGCTTAGGCCTACCATGACAACCAGGAGAGCCAATCCTAAGCTGGCTGACAAAATGCCATGCTACTGGTGCAAATGCCCTACAGGTAGGAGATGAGTCTGCAAAGCAGCTAGGGTCACTTACAAAGGAGAGTGGAATGGACAGATATCTGGTAAGCCCTCTCAGTGAGATTAGATTGTGGACATGCCTCCTGTTGTCTACGGCTATGAAATATCCTTCCCGAGATTATTTGCCATGGCCAGCTAAGATGTGAAACACAATTGAACAGGCAGTGAAGCTTCTAAAGGAGTTTGCTGTGAAGGAAGTGCTTTATGGAGATGAGTGCTTTATGGACACATGAGCCTGATGACATTCCTCTTGGAACAGGTCTCACAAAGAAGCTTATTAAACTTGCTTCTTTAACCTGTGCTAACATCTTGGCTAGCAGATTCCTATCAAGGATTGATAATGGAAGGCCTCTCGGTTAATTCACTGACTCAACTGAATCAACTAACTCACTGAATTCAGCTGAGGCAGATAGAGGACAGCTTGTCACATTCTGCCCTAGTCTCTGCCATAAAACCTCTGGGTACAGGGATAAAGGATACCATTAGAGATAGCATCTTTAATGAAAGCTAATAGTAGCTAATGAAAGAACTGAGGGAGAAACTTGAAATGTCCATATCAAATCTGGCAAAGGATACCATCCCTTCATCATCTGAATAGGTGCATATTTCTGCCACCAGGAACAGATGCCCACCTCCTGCAAAGCGATTTCATCCCAGGAGACAAATTCCACCTAGACATCAACAGTCATGTGGGTCATTTTGGATAATCCTGTGTGACCAATTTGGTGAGAATATGAACAAGTGGGATGGTCAACCGACTTCAGTTCTTTTGAAGAGAGTCAGGGAACTGCAGAGGGGCAAAAACAGAGGCAACAATGCCAGAAAAGTAACTGTCACTTCTTCAACTTATTATTCTAACTGTTATTCTAACTAGTATTCTAATAATTGCAATTTCTCTCACAACAACACCAATCATTGTGCACACCCCACATGCCATGTTCAGCATTAGGGGTGCTCTTCC
>VWZE01014359.1:80769-91200 GCA_013396675.1 Eubucco bourcierii | reverse complement strand
TCTTCCAGCCTTGGTGATACTGTGAGACTGTGATCCCTGAGTAGTATTTTAAGACCCTCACTGTGCAGAACTTCCTCCTGATGTGCAACCTAACTCTGCCCTGCTCCAGTTCCAAACCATTGCCCTTGTTCTGTCCCCGCAGGCCCTTCTGAACAGTCCCTCCCCAGCCTCCCTGAGTTCCTTTCATCTATTGGAATGTAGCTCTCAGTTCTCCCTGGAGCCTTCTCTCCTCCAGGTTAAACAGTCCCAATGCTCTCAGCCTGTCCCTATAGTAGAATTTCTCCAGCCTCTGATTGTTTTGGTGGCCTCGTTTGGACCTTCTCCATCAGGTCCATGTCTCTCTTGTGTTAGAGGCCCCAGAGCTGGACACAGCCCTGCAGATGAGGTCTCAGCAGAGCAGGGCAGAGTGGCAGAATCACCTCTCTCTTTTTGATGCTTCTTTTGGTCCATCTGGGCTGCCAGTGCCCATTGCTGGCTCACGTCCAGCTTCCCACCCACCTTTGCCATGGACATGAAGGCAGTAGCCTTACACTGCCTGTGCTGTGAGATGCCCACAGCCACTCAGGCCACATCCACACTGCATGTGGCAGCTGGCACAGCATCCAGGTGTTTAAAGATCAGCTGCAGGCAGCTGTGGCCATGTGGCTCTGGGTCCTGGGTGAGTACCAGGATGGGCAGAGGAGGCTGATTTTGCTGCTGTGGGCACCTTGGCTAGCTGGCTGGGAAGTAGCTCAGGTAGGTCTGGAGGTGCAGGGCTGTAAGTTCCTTTCATGCATGTGCAAGGACAAACCACTGGTCTTAAAGCCTGGGGCTGGCAGGCAGCTCATGCTTGGAGTAAGAGGATGGAACCACTGTGACTCCAGATTGATGGATGACACCATCAGGTCCAGCAGTGTGGAGCAGATGTGGCCTGAACTGCTCTGGTCATTCTTCAGTGCAGGCCCTAGAGTGGTGTTACTGCCAGGGGAGCACAACAGGATGGCATGGCCACTACAGAGGGGTGCCAAGAGCTACACAAAATTAGGTAAGCAAAAGACATTTTCCTTTAAACAACCCCAAACTGCACACTGATTTGGAAATAGTCCTTGTGGTCTCAATAATTCACTTCACATTGGTTACTCTGGTTCTGGATTCCTCCTTTTCCACAGTTTCAGCAGAGTGTGGCACACAAAGGGCAGTGATTGCAGGAGCTTCATCCTGTCAGTCGTTACAAACACTGCTTTTGCACCTGCCCTTGCACAGCCACCCGACGGCAGCTCTGCCTGCCCTGCTGCCTTTGCTTTCTGCAGGAAAGGTGCCAGAAGCCATTCTGCCTGCACTGCTGTGGCCGTGGGCCAGGAATGACTCAACCCCCGGGTCCCTTTTGAAACCCAGTGCTGCAGGGAGCAGCCTCATCTGTCCTGGCACGCTGATGTGTCAGGAGCGTCAGGACAAACCTGCTGGGAAGCAAAGGGCAACGAATTTTGAGGTGATTGAAGCCCAAGGTTTGGACAGAGGATTTGAAATGCAGTGCTGCCCTGTCAAGGTATTCCCTGGCAGTCTCTGCAGGAAGAAGAGATCAGAGGCAAAATGTCAGGCACACAAAACCAAGCTCATACAGATATCTTAGACTGGCTCTCAGCCATTTTTTTTCCCTTTCTACTCCCTTCCTCCTTATTTCCAAGCCCAACACAGCCACCCAGCCACTCAGAGCAGTTACCTCTAGAGGGAAATCATCTTGCAGGTCATCAGCTCCAGTAACTGCCCAGCAGAGCTTGCTGTGGGTTTTGCATCCTGCCCAGGCCATGCTGGCACCCCAGGCCTGGCTGCTGTGCTGGGCTGAGAGCCTGCTCAGCGCAGGGGAGAGTTTGCTGCATGGTCCTGCTGGCATGCTGCTGCTGGCAGCCCTCCTAACCCAAGCCAGGTGCCAGTGCTGGCTCAGGGGCAGCCTAGAACAGCCCTGCCATGCTCTAGGCCTGCTGGAGGGCTGTGTTAGACTCTGTAGAGGAGGGGCCCGAGTTGGATCTCTTCTCCCCTCTGCCTAAGCACCTCCAGTGCAGGAGCTGCTGCTTTGGGTCTGCCACATTTCTGAAATGGATCTCAACAAGAGGCCTTTTAGCTTGTCCCTTTCTCAGGGTTTGTAGTGACAGAATGAGGGCAATGGTTTCAAACTAGAGCACAGCAAATTGAGATTTGATGTGAGGAACAAGTTCTGCATCAGGAGGCTGCTGGAACACTGCAGCAGGTTGCCCAGGGAGGTGGTTGAGCCCCCATCCCTGGAGATATTCCAGGTGCGGCTGGACAGGGCTGTGGGCAGCCTGCTCTGGTGGAGGATGTCCCTGTTGAGTGCAGGGGTTGGGCTGGATGAGCTTTGGAGGTCCCTTCCAACCCAGCCCATTCTGTGATTCTGTGACTCCTCACATGAGGAGTCCCTAGGTCCCCTTGTCCATTTCAAAGCAGTTTAAGGCAGTGCTGCTGACTTACCATAAAAGCAGTGACAATAACAACAATAATAAAACACGAGAATGGGTTTGAAACTGCTCTGAAATTGCCATTTTGCAAGTATTAGGAGGGGAATTCCCCAGCAGACTTGCATGGCATTTTGCAACAAGAAGTAGGGAGTTTGGTGTCTTTTATCTGCTAGGATGGGAGGGGGAAGGAAGAGATTAACCCTTAGCTTCCAGAACTGGAGCTTGCTGACACTTTCATTCCCATGGCTTCCTGTCTGTGATCACAGCTATAAAACTTCCCTTTGTGGGTTTTGTGTTGTTATAGCTGATTGAAAACAGAATTATAACAGAGCAAATTTAAATGCTCTCTGTCCTCTGAGTCTCTCAAAGCTTAGAGGTGTGCCCTGAGGGTAGCAGAGCTCTGAACCACAACAACAGGGACAGTGCAAACTAACTGGTAACCAATTGTCCAGTGGCATGAGATTAACAGAAGGGCTTGGAAATATCCCAAGTGTGAACAAAATCCCTAATTCAGCTATCAGGAGCCATGAAAAACAACTAAGTTGGCTCCTTTATAAATCCTGAGGGTGCCATAAAATTGAATTCTTTGTTGGTGACTAAACTTCTGTTATAAATGTGTTTAATATCTGCAAATATTCTGTGAAAAAAATGTGTTTCATATCTGCTTAATACCCGATGAAACATGTGGGGTTTGCAACCCTGCACACTAAAGGTCAGCTCAGAGATTGGTAGAAGGGCATAGGTTGGAAGGGACTTTCAAGGCCGTCTAGTTCCAACCTCCCTGCCATGGGCAGGAACTGAATGCCTTAAGTTAAAGATGCAAGATATATGCTTCATGGTATAAAAGGAGTTGTCTAAATCTTGTGTTGCAAAACTGGGGCTCAGGGCAGAGCTCATTGCTCTCTGCAGCTACCTGAAAGGAGATTGTAGCCAGCTGGGGTTGGGCTCTGCTGCCAGGCACCCAGGGATAGAACAAGAGGACTGTGCTGGTTTGAGGCTAATTGGAATATTTAATAGAGAAAATTCTATTCTAGGCTGTGAAAAGGAAACACTGCTGATGTCTGCTGCACTCATGGGCTTGCTGAGATGTTTAAGAATAAGTACTCAAAACATAGATAAGTCAGAGTCTCTGGGGCACAGTGTCTCGGGTGGTCTGGCAGCTTCTGGCTTCTCTCTGCCGATTAATCTCACTAACCACTTTTCTTCTAACCCCCCTGGCCCATTCTCCAAGCTCACCTTGCCTGTAAGGCAAACCTTGGGGTAAGGCATAGGGATGGGGAGAAGGTGGAAGGGTGGTTGGGAGCCCCTCCTGGGGTCTCTGATTTCTGGGAGGGGAGTTGTGTTTCTGTATTCCCTTTAACTTGTCTCTGTCTGTAACTATTCCTGTCTGTTGTGTCTGTCTCTGCTGTACATTGTGCTGAGCTGTAAACAGAGCTTCAGGCCTTAACTTCCAGCCGACAGAGTTCTAGTCTGGGTCATTTTACAAAGTGTGTGGGGGCGGGGAACTCCCGAACCATCACAAGGACACAGCCTCAAGCTGTGCCAGGGCAGGCTCAGGCTGGATGTTAGGAAGAAGTTCTTGGCAGAAATAGTGATTGGCATTGGAATGGGCTGCCTGGAGAGGTGGTGGAGTGCCCATCCCTGGAGGTGTTTAAGAGGAGGCTGCAGGAGGCACTCAGTGCCATGGGTTAGTGAATTAGAAGGTGTTAGGTGATAGGTTGGACTTGGCGGTCCCAGAGGTCTTTTCCAGCCTGGTTAGTTATGTGATTCTGTGTCCAACCCTGCAGCTTCTGCTGCTCTGCCCACAGAGGGCCCATCTGAAGCCCACCTCATTTATTCCAGCAGACTGATGAAATGTATCATTTAGAAGTTAATTTGATGTTAAAATCAGAAAAGTGTTAAGTATTTCCCATATCCAAGATAGAGCCACAGCTTTTTATGGATTTGGCAGAGTCTCCAGCAGAGCCAGGAGCTTACAGGGGGTGTGGATGTTCAGGACAATGCTGATGAACCCAGAGGCAGCAGAATCAAAGAGGTTTGCAACTGCAGAAGGACTTCTGGAGTGAGCAGTACAAAACTAAGCCAGCCACAGGAAATGGGATCTGGGTATGTGGAGGAAGGAGGAGTGAGGTAGCATAGGAGAAATCTGCTCCGGGGGAGAGCTCTTAGGGTTAAGAAGGGGAGAAATGAGAAAATTTCTTACCCCTGTGGGTGATTCACAGCTAACAAATCAATAGAGCAGAACATCAGGTGCAGAGAGGCCTGCAGTGGTGGCAATGCCTCCTCACCAAAGTCAGAAGACACAGCTCCAGCTTTTGTGGTTTATGTCCTGATCAGTGGTACCATCAGGAGATTCTTTTTAAACTCCTGCTTTAATATGCTCCTTACTTTCTGCAACCTTTCCTTTTTTCAGGCTAATTCTTTTTTTCCTGAAGTTTTTCCCTGGGTTTGTTTGGGGTTTTCAAGATCTCAGGCAAGAAGCACTGAGGCCATTTTTAAGCTCTGAGATTGTGAAAATAAAAAGCCTTTTCCCAGGGTAAATAAAGAATTTCTGGCATCTTAACATTTTCTGTACCCTCCAAGTGACTTCAGTGGGAAAATAGCATTTGCCATGGAAATTGTCCTTACTGAGGTATGACCCTCTCAGCATTCCAGCGGAATTTTGTTTTGATTTGATTTAAAATCACTTTGCAAGCTCCTGCCACACATTGGTCACAGGCTTTTCTCTTTTGTTCTGCACTGTTAAGGCACAAAAGCAAAGGCAGCCTGCCCTGTGTGATACTGGCCTGAGCCATATGGGGACCAGATCCTTACCCCGGGGGCTGGTGCCTGTCTCTGGGCTCACAGAGGCAGCAGCAGTGGCTCTGGGTGTGCCTACACTGCCCTGTTTGTAGAGCTCTGCCCTTGCCTGCTGCCAGCCAGCACATCTGTGTTTGCACTGGGGCAGACAACCCCTTCCAGATTACTTCCTCCCTTGCAACAGTTTGCTTTCAACCTAACTCCACCAAACCAGGCCTCTGCAAAAGTTCCAAAAGGTGATTTAAAAAAAAAATGTTTTTAGTCTACTTCTGACTCATCCAAGGAAATGGAACAACAACTGGGTACTCCATTTCTTAGGCATCACTCACCAGACACAGGCAGCAGAGCAGTTTCCCCTCTTGCAACCAGTGCTGGATGCCAGAACCCAGTGCCTGAAACTGTGCTGTGCTATGAGAGGAAATAGTAACTGCCCTTGGTCAAGGAGCTGGGATAAACTGAAATATGCAAGGTTATGTCCCAGGAGCCTCACATCTTTACTGAAGCCAGTGACACACAGGAAAAGCACACAGATTTATATGTGCATGCTGCACTGCTTCAGCCTCTACAGACATTTGAAAGATACTAGTTTGGCTTTTTTGGTTGTTTGTTTTTTGTTGGTTTTTTGGTATATCCAAGCCAAATATTCTTTTGATCAGTTGTATCCAAATTTCCCTGTTCTTGCTAGCAATTATTTATTGCCTAGGCTATTTCTGTCCAATTTTGTGGGGCTCTCAACACAAGAAGGGCATGGACCTGATGGAGAGGGTCCAGAGGAGGCCACAAAAATGCTCAGAGGTCTGGAGAAGCTCCCCTGTGGGGACAGGGTGAGCGCTGGGGCTGTGCAGCCTGGAGAAGAGAAAGCTCTGGGGAGCCCTCAGAGCAGTCCTTCTGAAGGGGCTACAAGAGAGCTGGGGAGGTTTTTTTGACAAGGGCTTGGAGTGACAGAAAGAGGGACAATGGCTTTAATTTAGAGCAAGGGAGATCAAGGTTGGACATTAGGAAGAAATTCTTTAGCATGAGGATGGTGGAACACTGCAGCAGGTTGCCCAGAGAGGTGGTGGAGGCCCCATCTCTGGAGACATTCAAGGTCAGGCTTGATGGGGCACTGAGCAGTCTGATCTTGCTGGGGATGTCCCTGCTCAGTGCAGAGGGTTGGACTAGATGACCTTTAAAGATCTCTCCCAACCCAGTGCATTCTGTGGTTCTGTTTCTGTTCTACCCTGGTTCACACAGTTTGCCTGGTGCTGGAAGCAGCACCATGCCTGTTCCCGCTGTGCTTGGTGACGACTGACATCTGTCACCTTTCTTTGGGCTCTCCTTCCTGTTAGTAGAGCTTTTTGATGTGTTCACTACTCAGAGCACCTCGAGCTTACAGTCTACAATCCCTTGAGGAGCTGCCTCAGAGCACAGCTGAGCCCCCAGGGGAGGTCAGGGAGCTGCACTGCAGCAGCAGTGTGCCTGTGGCTTTCCATCCACAGGCAGCAGCATTACCTGACCTGGCCTTTTCCAGCATTACCTGACCTGGCCTTCCTTCTTCTCTCTTTTTTTTTTTTTTTTTTTTTTTCCAGGAACCTTGAGATCAGTCTTGGGGTGACTTTGTCATTCCCTAAAGTCAGCTCAGGTGTGTCTGCATGAGCAGCCATCAGCCCTTGCCTGAAGTGGGGAGCTCCTGCAGAAGGCCTTTCTGTTGCACAGATTAGCTTTAGCAGCAGTAGAATCTCTTGCCCAAGAACTGGATTTGTTGAGCACAGTTTTCATCTCAGAGCTTTGAGCAATACTGGCCTGCACTTTTACATACCCAGAGGGCTGGAGCTGAGGCAAACTTGAGCCAGCTCTGTGGCAAGCCAGGAGGGTGGTGGACCAAAGGCAGGCTTAACGTAATGGGATGTAGCTGCTGTAGGTTTCGTGTTGACTGAAGAGGAAGTGAGAGGTGAAGGCAGAGCATGCAGTGCTAACCTGGCTGAGTGTGGTGAGCAGCAGGCAGCCTCATTTCTGCCTTGTGTAACTCCTCTGAGGTCAGCAATTGCATCAGAAACTCATGCACCCTGACTTTTTCTTTCACTCTGAGGGAGCCTGTGAAAGCTGCACACTCAGCCCCCGAAGCAATCTGGTGGACCTTTGACTCTACCACAAGATGTTTCACTCAGTTTTTCTGAGCTTTTTCACCAGACACCACCTGCTCAGGGAGGGCCCTGATAGTACTTGCAGAGTACTCCACTTCCTGAACTGGCCATTGCTGAAGCCTCTTCTGATGTGTGGTCTCATTGCTCTGACCTACGAGAGCGCTGCCTACACCATACACAGTTACAGCTGCTCTTTAAAAGTAGAATCATAGAATCACAGAATGCTCTGGCTTGGAAGGGACCTCCCAAAGTTGTCTAGCCCAACTGCCTCTGCAGCAGGCAGAGGTATCCTCTTCTAGATCAGGTTTCCCAGAGCCCTGTTGAGCCTCATCTTGAATATCTCCAGGGATGGGGCCACAGTTGCCTCCTTAGGTAAGTTTATGATGCTTTCACTGAAGCTAAGGAGTAATTCTGTTTACTGATTTTCTGTATTTAGTGGTAAATGCCCATCTCTTGCAAGTCAGTGTCAAGTTATCTTATTGATATCACACCAAACCCAAGAGCAATATCTTACAAAAGAGGCAAGAGAGCAGGGATCTGAGGAGCAGAATTCCTGTCTTGTTAAGGACTATCTGCTAGGCACAGACAAACACTGACATGGCGACACTTGCAGGAATTAGACTTCAGGCTTTTGAAGAGGGAAAGAAATTAGCTTTCAGGCTTGCATGCTTGATCAGCTCAATGTTATCAGGTCATGCATAAGTTAAGCAATTTCCATTTCACTCAGCAAAAGCTAACTGGGTTCCAGCATAGGTGGCACAACAGCTGTAGGAAGCAGAAAGGAGCCATTTGTAGTCTTATGTTGGAGAACAAAACAAGCTACAGCATCACAGTGGGTGCACCGACTGGTTGGATCGGGTGGGACTTCACACAATTTCTGAGTGGCCAGTGCTTGAAATACTCAAGTTCCTGACCACACAGATACAAAGAAGCTGATGCTCATGGAAATGGGCTCCAAGAGACAAGCACTGGATCAGAAATGGTTGCATTATGCTCTGAGTTACAAGGTGAGCACTGCCACAGCAGGCACTTAGCTCATACCTGCTTTTAAATGGCAGCTTATTTTCCCTTTTGCAGCCATCGCCTGCCTTGTAGGCCTTGAAAGCAGTGCTGGGTTTCCTAGACAGCTGGGTGAGTGCCTCCCACACAGATTCTCTCCTGTTTGAGGCAGACAGACAGCCACTTTTACTGCACTGCAGCTGCCAGCAGAGCCCAGCTGGACAGATGTGTCTGAAGCACTGCATTTGCATGCAGCTGGGCACAGATGGGGCAGCTCCCCTCAGCGTCAGGCTGGGAGGGTACCTAGGGGTACTGCTTCAGAGGGTGAGGCTGGGGCTACTGCTCCAGAAGTGAGAGCCTTTGCTAGCAAACCAAAGGGTGAGGCTGTGCCTGTGAGTTCTCCAGGCTGCCGAGCCCAGGGGCTGTGCTTCTCTCCACTGGCTGTGTTGTAGCTGAGTCACTGAAAACAAAGTAGTGCAGAGCCGCAGCAGGCAAGTGAGAGTAAGGCCTGGGAGGCCTTGTTCTTGGTAGGAGGCTGGGCTGGCCTGGGCGAGGTTTGGCATTTCTGAGAGTACCTGGGGGTTTCCCCACAGGCACTGCACAAAACAGGCAGGCAGCACCTGGAGCACAGCTCAGAGTGACCTTGCCCACTGACCTGCAGATTCGGGCTCCCTTTTCCTTACTCTGTTACAGACCTCATGAATTTTACATTCTCCACAGCTAGGTGCTTCCAGTGCCCCTGCTGAAGCTGCCCTCATCCCTGCAGGTGTTGTAACACCTAAGCCAGGTGCCCGAGAACACTGTGAATGAGACTCTGTGTTTCTAATGATGATTCTAATCTTAAATATGAGGGCTGTGAGAAGCATTTTCTTTGTTCCTTTAGGAGTTCCTTGCTGCATCACTTCTGAAACGCTCCAGAGCACACACCCCATAGCCAGCAGAGCACATGGGACCTCCTCTCTGAAACGGAACATCTGCATTTCCAAGAGTGACCAAACTTCCCAAATCAAAGGGCTGCAGGAACGGGCAGCAGAGGACGAGGGAAAGCGAACGGCAGCGTAGCGCTGCTGCACCATGTGGTTCTGCTTTGACTACGGATACTTCTCGTTGGAAAACAAAGCCAAAGGTGCAGGCAGCTGCAGACAAGAAAAAGCAAAATGCAGAATGCCATTTCTCTTTTTGTCTGGATAAAGCAAGACAGCAAGTAGTGACAGTCCACAACCAAAGAGCTCACCGCCTTGGCACTTCCCTACAGCTCATTTCTTTCTAACCACGGCTTGGAGAATACCTCCTAGTGGCTCAGTTTTGCTACTGGCAACTGCTCAGCGTCCAGAGATAAATGACTTGACATTCTCTACATAACTGGGATCGGTCTTTGTGAACATGCTGGAGCTGCACTGCCAGGCAGGGAACTGAAGCAGCACAACAGCCTCTGTCAGGTACCAAGCTGCTGGTCTCAAAGTGCCCCAAGGCAGGCTCAGGCTGGATCTCAGGAAATATTTTTGCCCTGGGAGGGCTCTCAACCATTGGCACAGGCTGCCCAGGGCAGTGCTGGAGTGCCCATCCCTGGGAGTGTTCCAGCAGCCTGTGCAGCTGTGCTTAGGGCCATGGTTTGGTGTGACCCTGCAGTGCTGGGGGAAGGTTGGACAGCATGAACTTGGAGTTCTCTTCCAACTGGATGTGTTCTGTGATTCTGTATTATTTTAAATAACTGTACTGAGGCTTCTCTGTTTGAAGGAAAAGACCCTGCTGGAATTTGAGAGTAAGGTTTAGACTAGCAGCAGAGAGACACTCTGCATGGCCTACGTGTTGAATGCTGTGTCCCTCTGTGCTTTCTTAGGTGTACACAGTACGTGGCTCTTGCCAGCACATAAACCGGAATGCTCTGAACTTCTGAGCCGGGGCAGGAGCCTCTCCTTCCCCGGGCACACACAGCGCAGCTGGCAGGCATCTCTGGAAGCCTCCCCAGCCCTCAGCCTGGCTCCAGCTGGATGAGCTTCCCGGGCAGCCGGAGCGGGGTGACCCTGCCGGGCACCTGTCCTCCTGCAGCAGCGGGCACG
>VWZE01014359.1:36347-70164 GCA_013396675.1 Eubucco bourcierii | reverse complement strand
CACTGACCCCTGAGGGAGCCACTTGGCACTGGTCTGCAGGTGGACATTGTGCCCTTGATCACCACTCTCTGGGTGCCACCATCCAGCCAATTCCTTATCCAGTGAGTGGTCCACACATCAAGTCAATGTTTTTCCAGTTTGGTAAACCATTTCCTGTGGTGTCATCTCTAGTGAGGTGCAGAGAAAGGCAGCCAGGCTGGAGAAGGGCCTGGAGCAGCTGGGGGTGAGGAGGGGCTGAGGGAGCTGGGGGTGTGCAGGGGGAGCAGAGGAGGCTGAGGGCAGAGCTCATTGCTCTCTGCAGCTGCCTGTGAGGAGGGGGCAGCCTCTGCTCCTTGGTGCCAAGGGACAGCAGCAGAGGAAATGGTGCCAGGCTGCCCCAGGGGAGGGTCAGGCTGGAGCTCAGCAAATCTTTGTGCCCTGGAAGGGCTCTCAACCATTGGCACAGGCTGCCCTGGGCAGTGCTGGAGTGCCCATCCCTGGGGGTGTTCCAGCAGCCTGTGGAGCTGTGCTGAGGGCCATGGTTTGGTGTGACCCTGCAGTGCTTTGTTGAGGGTTGGAGTGGATGATCTTGGAGATCTCTTCCAAACAGCTGTTTTCTGTGATTCTTCTTGGGCTTTTCAGTGGTGATGGACACCCAGGCAGTGCTGGCAGGGTGCATCTCCAGTTTCATCAGCTGAGAGATGGCATAGGGAAGCAGCAAGTGCTTGGGCCACTTACCTCTGTTCCTAGGGGAGAAACTGCACAGGATCAGTACCAACTCCTGACTGGAGCACAGGTCAAAGTCTGCTACTCAGCTTCTGATAGAGGATTTGCTTCAGCAGGAAGCTCCCAGTCAGTGTTTGTGCAGCAGACTGGGCTGAGAGCAGGAGAGATCTTTATGGACAGCTCCTTATGGAAACCCATCTGCTGATTTCTTCATTCCAGAGATCCTTCAGGCAGGAAAGAGACTGAAGGTAGGACAGTGAAGTGGTGCTGGTTATACTTGCCCCATCGTGGGCTGTGCAGAACCATGTCAGTCAGTGTGAAGCTGTAGCTGGAACTGGGGAAGCTCTGGTGCCTCACACCTTTATCTTGATACTGTGCAGTGCTGCTGCTGTTGTGCACAGTGCTGCTGGTTCTGGCCAGTGTCAGGAGAGAGTGAAGATGGCTGCACTATTCTTGACCTTACCTTTCCTACTGCATGTGACAGCTTCCTCAGATCAGCTTCATCTTTGTGTGAGTAAGTTTCTGTTGCAGTTCTTGATAAGTTCATGGAAAAGAAGGGTCTGAGAACCACACGTTCTAGGGGAAACTAAAAAGAATTTTTTTTTCCCATCCCCTTTTTAATTGCAGTTTGACAACCCCATAGACGTGGTCAGGAGTAAAAGAAAGGATTGATTACAGCCATTACTTGTAGGCTGGGAGGCTTCTTTCCAAGTTTCTGATGCCCTGAGAGTGGAAAGGTATTTTTTTCAGCTGAAGAGTGAACCAGACTAAGTAGCTGAAGGTTTTCCTTCTGATCAGGCTGGAGAGAGGCTTGTGAGAGGTTGGCTGATTGCACCAAAGCAGGGCAGCTTTTGTTTTCTATCCTTCTGGTGCATTTCAGCATCAGCAAGCTCACCTGTCCATGGCTGCCTCTCCTATGGCAAACCAACAAAGGTGTGGTTTAGAAACCAACTGGTGAAAGGTGAACTTCCTTCTGCAGGAGTGAGGGTTAAGTCTTAACATGGAGTTAACAAACTCTGAGACAAAGTGATGGGTTAGCAGAAGATTGGGGAAGGTGAAAGGAAATGATTGAGGCTTTGAAGAATGAGTTTCTGAAGTAATTTATTGTCACAAAATATTTGTGTTGTCAGGAGCTGGAACCAACAGGGCCCTTTTCATAACAACTGAAAGAGTCGTCTTCTAACAAGTATCTTGCAGCTTTGAGATAAAGAGGAGACAATATCCTGTAGCTCTGCTTGCCTTGGGATTGCATCATGATAAACCAAAGGTTTTCAGGGATGATGGAGTGTAGCTTACCCATCCTAGAGCTAGAGAATGGAGCTGGGTTATGAGCTAAACCTCCTTTCTTCATCTAAAAGAAAATGGAAAGTGTCAACCAGAAGAGCTTGTGTCCTCTGGGCAAGACTCCCATGTCCTCAGCTCTGCCAAACACCAGAGTCACTTAATTTTTTGCCAGAGAGGTTGTTAGCAGGATCTCATACTGTTTACTGCTCAGCTGCCTTTTTTCTACTGCAGAGGAAAAGCAGTAATGAAGCTCTGAGAGAGGATTAGCAGCAGATGGGGCAGATGACATCAAAAGTGTTGTTGTCACTAATACCAGTCCTACCTATTCATAGGAGAGCAGCCAGTTCTTACCTTCTGCAGTGGCCATTTGCCTACCATAAATTAAATCATTCTTAGTAGTTCTAAAAAGTAACTGTCACAGAATGGTCTGGGCTGGAAGGGACTTCCAAAGCTCATCCAGTCCAACCCCCTGCACTCAGCAAGGTCATCCTCCACTTGACCAGGTTGCCCACAGCCCTCTCCAGCCTCACCTTGAGTATTTCCAAGGCTGGGCCCTCAACCACCTCCCTGGGCAACCTGTTCCAGTGTTCCACCACCCTCATGGTAAAGAACTTGTTCCTTACATCAAATCTAAATCTGCTCTGCTCTAGTTTGAAGCCCTTGTCCACTCATGGCAAGCCAGACATTCTGTTGCAATCCTTTCTCTTGTTTGAATGGAAGTCAAATCTCCCCTGACAAGACAGAGAAGTTGAAATTAAAATTACTGTGCCATGTTGTCCTTCTCTTCTGCTTAGCAAATGAAATAGCTCTGCTCTGAGGACAGGCTGAGAGTTGGGGCTCTGCAGCCTGGAGAAGAGAAGGCTGCCAGGAGACCTTATGGTTAGCCTTCCAGTATCTGAAGTGGCCTACAGGAAGGCTGAGGAGGGACTATTGACAAGGGCTTGTAATGCCAGGACAAGGGGAATGGGTTTGAAGTGTCAGAGGGGGAATTGAAAGTGGATGTTAGGAGGAAGTTGTTTGCAGTGAGGGTGGTGAGACACTGGCACAGGTTGCCCAGGGAGGTTGGGGAGCACAGAAGCACCCAACGAGATCTTTGATCACATTCTCTGCTTCTGTGCTCCACAACCTCCCTGGAGGTGTTCAAGACCAGGCTGGATGCACCCCTGAGTGCCCTGTCCTAGGGGGAGATGTCCCTGCCTATGGCAGGGGGTTGGAACTGGCCGAGCTTTGAGGTCCTTTCCAACTTTGCCATTCTGTGAATCTATAAATACCAAAGATGAGGGAGCAGCAGTGCAGTGTCACTGTCCATGTTGTGCAGAACACAAAGTAGATTTCATTTGTGGGGTAGTGCTAGGGTACAGGAACCAAAGGAGAATGCTTTGTGTAGAAGGAGATCAGATCATGCCTGTCCTCAAGCGTTAAATACAAATAGGAGGTTTGGGAAAGAGGCAGAGAAATCAGGGAGGTTCTCATTAAAGACCACTGGGGGTTTGAAATTGTTTATTTGGCCTATGGTGACTTCAGTCAGGGCTTCCTGATTTCTTCAGGCTTTTTGTGAGACTGT
This sequence comes from Eubucco bourcierii, assembly GCA_013396675.1. Taxonomy (NCBI): domain Eukaryota; kingdom Metazoa; phylum Chordata; class Aves; order Piciformes; family Ramphastidae; genus Eubucco; species Eubucco bourcierii. The sequence continues at coordinate 66,611 of VWZE01014359.1, read as the reverse complement.
TTTGAATTTCTATTTCCTGCATCTGAAATAAGGAAGTGCTTCCCCCACCTCCCTCATCTGTGGTTTTGATGGTGTGGAGGCAAGCTGCTGGTTGTGCCCTTGTTCAGAGGCAGGGAAATTTCTCTGGCACCACCATGTTGTGTTTGATAAGCACACATCAAGCTTCAAGCACACATATGGCAAATAGCAATGGCAAAAAAAGCCCCAGAACCTCCCCAAGAAGGCTCTTCAAACTCCACTGAAAGGAAGTTGTTAGGCACTTTACAGCACAGCATTGAAGGTGCAGTGCTGGCCTGGGCTGCTGGGATGGCAGCCTTGGCTCTCAGGTTCTGAGGAGTTTTCTGGAGCCACAGGTGTTCCTCTGGATAAACAGGGGAAACTTTTGTATGAACACTCCTGACTGCAAGACACTGTTTTTTAAAAGTCAAATTAGTTTTTCTGATGGTTAGTGTATACCTGAGCCTAAAAGTCACTTTGCTTCAGTCAATCTTTACAGTGCCTTAACTCCCATAGTGGCCTGGAAACCTTTGTGGTCATCATGCTGGCCTGTGACTTTGCACAGGCTCTGGTGGGGATTTAGTCTATTTTCTAGGGGGAAATTGGAGANGGCTGAGCTCTGTTGTGTGTGTGTGAAACTGTGAAAATGGAGATTGGTGCATTACAAACTGCACTACCAAATGTTCAGCTGCCATGGTCAGCAGTAGAACAGGAGGCTGGTCCTGTTTGCCATGGTTTCCAGTAGTTGTAAGCTGTAATCACAGGAAGTGGGGAGAGATCACTAAAATGTTCCTGGCTGTTTTGAGGGCTGTAATGAAGTTCATTAGTTGTCTGCAATAATTCCCCTCTTCACTGGCTTCCCACGGAGAGCAGGTGGTGCTCTGTGCTACCCAATGGTCACACAACTGTACCTTCTGTCCCTGAAGGTGTGCTGCCCAAGCTTCCAGCAAAGCCTTCCTTAACCATTTGGGATAATCACTAAGCAAATAAATTGGCTGGAAGGATTTATTTGGTGCATTTGTAGCACTTATACCCGTATGTGGACATGGATGTGGTAAAAAGGTGAAGCCCTGACATACTACTTTCTTTAAAATAACCTTCCCTGCAAAATCAGTTGAAGTACTCTAAGCTTCAAAATAATCAAGTGTTTGTTTTCAGTACTGTGAAATTAGTTTCCTGCTTTATGTTTTATTAGAAGGAGTTGAGAATATTTTTGTCTTGTGTGAAGTGACCAAAATGGTACAAGGAATTTTCCGCATGAAGTTTGCTAATTTGTAGTTGAATTAGGGTGAATTTTAGTGAGACATCATTTGTACTATTCTAAACTCAGAAGGTCCTTTGATGGTCAGGCTGGCAGCCTGTCACAAGTGGGATCTCCCAGAGGTGAATACTGGAGCTCCCTATCACCTTCATGAATGAACAGCAAGACTGCAGGCAGCCTCACCAGTGCTGATGGCACTGAACTGGGTGAAGTGGCTGCTTCGTCTCGGAGACCTTGGCAGGCTGTAAGAGTGGGCACATGAGGACAGTGTGAAATCAGAGAAAGTGCAGGGGCTGAGATCTGTGTGGCTGGCAGCAGCCTTGCTGACCTGGAGGTCCTGCTGTGCAACAAACTGAAGGTGAGTCAGCTTTAGAAGCAGAGGCAGAGGCAGGAGCATCCCCCTCAGTGCTGCTCACTGCAGTACTGCTTACACAAATCAAAAAAGATAGACTGGACAGAGTCTGAAGGAGGGTGGCAAAGATGACTGAAGGACTGGAGAACCTTGTAAGGGAAGACTAGAGGAGTCTCCCTGGAGACTGCCTTCTCAGTACTTGAGTGCCTAAAGGGTAGCTACAAAGAGGATGAAGCCATATGGGGAAGGGGCAATGAGCAGAAGTTGCAATGGGAGGGGTTTTGTATCTCCGTAGAAGTGCACTTTGACAGTGTGAGCAGTCAGTCCCTGCACAGCCTTCCCAGGAGTGGGGCAGAGTCCCTGGTGCTGGGTGGCTCACTAAGGTTTCCTTCCCCATGAAATGTTGGACCAGATGACCTTCAGAGGTGCCTTCCCACCTGGGCTGTTCCATGGTTCTGAGATCCTCGGGGTTTTGAGGCAATACCTGTACAGTGAGAACTGTTTGCTCTGCTCTTGGTCTTTTTCTGGCTTGAGTTTCAAAGCATCAGTGAAGTTCTTGGCTCAGGGCAAAGCTCTGCTTGCCACAGTGCTGGGTAATGTCTTGCAGTCAAACAGGGGATGTACAAAGTGCTCTCAGCTGTGGCTGTCAAGGGCCCATTTCCTGAGGTGACATGATACAGGATATGCTGAGCAGCAGTGTTCCTGTGTTGGGCTTCTAACATCAGGCCTGGTCAGAGCAGAAAAAAGGAAATGGACTTAAGAGAAAATTCTTTAGGGGTGTGAAAAAGTAGAGGAACCTCAACCACAGAATCACAGAATTGCTTGTTGTGGTTGGAAAAGCCCCTTTAAGATCATGAAGTCCAACCAGTAGCTAATTCTGCCAAGGCTGGGGCTAAACTGTGGCCCTCAGCACCACATCTCTGTCTTTGAAACACCTCCAGGGTTGGGGATTCAGCCACCTCCCTGGGCAGCCTGTGCCAGGCTTTGAGAACCCTTTCAGGGACAAAGTTTCTTCTGCCCTAAACCTCCCCTGAATCAACCTGAGTTTTTTTCTGCTTGTTCTGTCACTTGGAGGAGGCTGCATCAGGATCTCTGCTGGTTGTCCTTTCCCCACTAGTTTTATGTCTGTGTGTCAGCTGGTTCAGGGTGCAGTGTGTTGGTAGGTGGCAGAACTGAAGATCATAGAATGGGAAGGTTGGAAGGGACCTCAAGGATCATCCAGTTCCAACTCCCTGCCATAGGCAGGGACACCTCCCACTAGCACAGCTCACTCAAGGCCTCCTCCAGCCTGGCCTTGAACACCTCCAGGGAGGGAGTAGCCACAACCTCCCTGGGCAACCTGTGCCAGTGTCTCACCACCCTCACTGTAAAGAACTTCCTCCTAACATCCAGTCTAAATTTCCCCTCTGCCAGTTTAAACCCAAGATGCCAGCAGGTTTATTGTTTCTGGCCTTGGGAGGTCTCACTTTCTGTTGCTAGGGGCAGCAGCTGTGCTCTGAGAGGCAGGGCTGTGAGCTGGGGTAGCTGTTAACAGCCTTAAGATCTTCCTGCTGGCTCTGCTCTCTGCTTGTTGCTAGCTTGGGCAGTCAGGTAATTAAAAAGAAAACTCTGGTTTTGACATGCTCATGACATTGAGCAATGTTTGAAACCAGACCAAGTCAGGTTCAAGGCTCTTCAGAAGATCTTCAGTTGTTGATCTTGACTCTTATGTAGAGAGAGCATGTGAGAATTCACAGCTCCACTCAGCTGTGTTCTTGCTTTTGTCTGCTGGACAGCCACAAACTCTTTCGGTGGGTTTCAGGAAAACTCTGTGCATAGATAGAATCAAAGAACCAGAATCACAGAATACATCCAGTTGGAAGAGACCTCCAAGATCATCCAGTCCAAACCTCCACCCAGCTCTGAAGGCTCAACCCCAAACCATGTCTGAAAGTACTGAGTCCACACACAGCTTGAACACCCCCAGGGATGGGCACTCCAGCACTGCCCTGGGCAGCCTGTGCCAATGGTTGAGAGCCCTTCCAGGGCACAAAGATTTGCTGAGCCTCCCCTGGGGCAGCCTGGAACCATTTCCTCTGCTGCTGTCCCTTGGCACCAAGGAGCAGAGGCTGCCCCCTCCTCACAGGCAGCTGCAGAGAGCAATGAACTCTGCCCTCAGCCTCCTCTGCTCCCCCTGCACACCCCCAGCTCCCTCAGCCCCTCCTCACCCCCAGCTGCTCCAGGCCCTTCTCCAGCCTCCCTGCCCTGCTCTGGACAGGCTGCAGCCCCTCAGTGTCCTTCCTGCAGTGAGGGGCCCAGAGCTGAACACAGCACTGGAGGTGTGGGCTCAGCAGTGCTGAGCACAGGGGATGATCCCCTCCTGTCCCTGCTGCCCACCCTGCTTCTGAGCCAAGCCAGGATGCCCTTGGCCTGCTTGGCCACCTGGGCACTGCTGGCTCCTGTTCAGTCAACTTTGACTTGCTATTGATCTTATGTTGTGTCCTATGTCTTACAGCAACCTGTACAAGAACGAGCTCTGGTCAATGGTCCTGTGCCAAGTCACCTTCCAGCTTGTTTTCTGGTTTCTGTGAACTGGCTTTTAAATGAACCTATGCAGCTGGGCTCTGACCACAGAAGAGCTGCAGTAAAAGGCTCTTCCATGAGGTGACATTCTGTAGGAGTTGAGATTTGTCATGTCATAGTTTGCTAGGTAGAGAAAGGGACAAATGTATGAAGAACAGACCAGTTCACCTGTGAACAGGACTGGGGAGGAGCAGCTGAGGGAGCTGGGGGTGTGCAGTGTGGAGCAGAGGAGGCTGAGGGCAGCTGGGGGTTGGGCTCTGCTCCCTAGGCTCAGGTGATGGAAGGAGAGGAAATGTCCTGAAATTGTGCCAGGGGAGGGTTAGGTTGGAGAGGAGGAAAAATGTCTTTGGTGCCAGAGTGGTGAGGGATTGGCAGAGGCTGCCCAGGGAGGTGGTGGAGTCTCCATGGCTGGAGGTGTTGCAGAAAACTGTGACCATGGCACTTGGGGACAGGGTTTGGTGACCATAGTGGGGCTGGGTTGAAGTTTGGACTGGATGATCTCTTCCAACTGAAACAATTCTATGATTTAGAAACTGGGGACCTGCTTTCCAAGGTGTTTTACAAAGCCAGAGTTGGTGTGCATGGGAAACAGGAGATAGTCCTTGATCTGCCTGGAGATGGCTTTTGAGCACACCCTCCTCACAGGCCACTACTCCCTTAGCTCTTATAGACTCCCAAGAGTGTTGTGCCTTTCTTGCAGATGTTTTCTTTCTTTCTTTCAAGTTGGATGTTAAAGAAATCCTTTCCTAAAGCATATACTGGAGAAAAAAGTCCTCTAGAAGTTAGCTCAAGTCAAACAAAGCCTTAGCTTTGGCTCCTTTTTGTAATTCAAAACCACATTTTCATGGGTTTTGCTTTCAGCTTAGTGAGAAACTGAATGGCAGCTCCTCAAAATGATCTACAGGACGGAGCTGGAAGCCTAAGGACAGTGTGCTCAGGTTTGTTTCATGGCAGGCTTTAATGGCACCAGAAGAACATTGCTGCCCCTGTCTCCAGGAGCTAAGTTAATCAGCCCAAGCTCAGTCTTGCTCCCTTGTAAGGACAGGCAGGAGAGGCTTTGATGAGATTCCATGGTTGTGGCAGTAGTCCAGATGGCTCTGGCTCTCTTTCCTCCTGGGCTAACATTTGTTTTCTCTCCTCTAAATGCTGGAGGAAGTCATGCCTTTGGAGGATGCCCTTTGAAACAGCAGCAGTGCTCTTCCATGCCAATGTACCTGAGCTTGAAGAATTGGTTTTGAGCTGTTTCTTGGCATTTTAGCCCTGTTCATCGCTCCGACAGCAGTGTGTGACTTGGGAAGTGCCCAGTGTGCTGAAGTGGAGCAACACTGTTCCACCAGGACCTGCTCTGTCTTGTGCTCAGCCACTCCACTGGAAATGTTGGCACCTTGTGAGGTTGATGGCTGCAGTTTTCCTCAAGCTGGAGTCTCAAGGCTTGAAAGAAAGGAAAAAACTTCTTTGCGTGTCTTTATGTGAGCTTTAGACCTTCCCAGTCACAACATCTCTGGGCCTGTTGGAGATGCAGAGTGAGGGATCCTACTCTGAGTTTGTTGTACTCTCTTCCCCTAGTCTCGAAACAGTGAGCTTGAAGGCCCCAGGGGAACTGACCTGGGTTGTTGCAGTGCTGCACAGGGTAAAATCCTGACTAATCCTGTGTGAGACCTGCCCTTGCCCACAGCCACCCTGCCCTCCTCTGAGCAGCTTTGCTTCTGTCCTCTTGTTTCAGTACTTGGGCAGGGAACCACAATTTCATGTAGGTGTTTGGTGTGTTATAGCTTTGCCTCTCTTTTTCACACAGTCCAAAGCCTCTGGGATTTTAGTAACAGCTGTCAGAAGAGAGTAGAAGAACTTAGATTTAAATACTGTTGAAGTATTTCTTGACCTGAAGTTAATTGCTGTTAGTGGCTTGGAAATACTCTTAACTAACTGGTATGAATGAATGGTGTTAACAATGGCTCTGTCTGAACGAGTCAACATTTCAGGACCAGGTTGGATGAAACCTTGAGGCTGCTCTAATGGGAGGTGTCCCTGCCCATGGCAGGGGGTTGGAACCAGATAATCTTTAAGGTGCTTCCAACCCAAACCATTCTGGGTTGCTGTGTTTTATTTTTTTCTTCACACGTGTTGAAAATCTTCAGCACAACTTTGGATTCTATTTATTTATTTATTTCCCTTTGACAGGTGCTTGAAGGCAGTGGGTCACAGCATGCTGTAGGTCAGCTTGTACATGCAGTGATTGGATTCTGCAGTCTGGGAGTACTTTGTTCTGTATTAGCAGTGCAGATCCCTGGTAAATAGCAGAATCTGGCAGCTCTGTTCCTGCCAGTGACAAAGTTCTGCAGAACAGCAGCTGCGAGTTCTGGAGAGAGGCAGTACTTGGCAGCAGGAGTAACTTGTCTGTATCTGAAAGAATTCTCATGGGGTTTTCACCACTTTCTTTTTAAGAGAGGGAAAAAAAAACACTTCAAAATTGTTCTGATGGTTATGGTCATCATGGGAAAAAAGAATAAATATAGAAAAATGTTTGGATTCTGTATACATAAATGCTCTGCTGTATGGCAAGTGAAGGTTTAACTGCATCAGTAGCTCGAGAAGGTCCCTGGGCTCTGCCAGCGTCAGAGTTCTGCACAAATCCAGCCTGGGGCACACATTCCCAAGCAGTGCTCAGTGCCTGTGCCCAAGCCCCCTTGGCATACAGGTGTGATTGCTTCTGAGGGAGTCCTTTTTGCAGAAGGGAACTGGAGCTGTGGCAGGAGATTGTGCAAGCAGAGGCTCCTTGGAGCTGTTGCTGTGCTTGCATGGTGCTGAGCTTCCCCTCTGTGTTTGCAGCCAGCCGCTAGCACTGCAGAGCCTCTGCCTGTACCAGTTGCTGGGTGGGTTCCTGCAAGTTATTGTGGTGCAATTCTTTTATAACCTTTGTTTTTCACCTTCTGTGATGGCCATTCACCTCTAGTGGAGGTGAAAGTAAGTGCTGTGGCTTGTTCTGGAGCATTAGGGGAGAATTTCCCTTTTGGAGGGGGCTAGGAGAGGCTTTGTGCAGTGCTTCCAGACTGCTGGGGAAACGCAGCTTTCACTGCTCCTTGGGAAGTTGTCAATGCATTGTCAGCCTTATGTTTGCAAAGTCACCTGCTGCTCTGTCTCTGCATAGCCTCTGCCTCCAGTCACTGTGCTCTTGTGGGCTGGGTCAGATTGCTAGGAGGAGAAGTTCTCTTTTTTTTGATACAGTATTTTGGGAGGCTCTCCTACAGCAGAGTTATTGAAGCAGCATAATCTTGTCAAGGGTAAGACTGGAATTTGCCTTTTTATTGCTTTATAGCTGATAGTTTCTATCTGTAGCTAACCCCCAGTTTGGTCTGCAGCAGACGTGCCCAGGTCAGGTGGCAGCAGGCACTGTGGCTGCTGAGCTGATGTTGCTGTAGAGCAGACTTGGTCCCTTTGTGCTGGTGGTTGTCTTGCAGACTTTGCTGGCAGCGTTTGGGTGGTTTGGTTTGTCACAGGAGGGCAGCAGTTTGCAGGCAGAGGTGTAGTGGGGAAACTGGAGGGAATGGTTTCAGCTATTGAGGGGAGAACTCTGCTTCCACCATACTGTGTTACGAGGTCCGAAGTTGCCTTGCGTGTTAAACGGCTTTGAACAGTGTTTGCCACAGTGTTGTGTTCTTAGGGCCGTGTTGGTGTCCTGTCCAGCTGACTAAAGCTTACTGCCTGAAGTCTGGCTTCATGGATACCTGCCTGGAAAAGATCCGAGAGGCAGACAGCAATTTCCCAAGCCACAGATGCAGAGGGAATTTTGTTTCCTGTGCCAAGTGCTACTCTTTCTTCATGCAGTTGTGAGTTGCTCCTTTTCACTTTTCTTTTCAGGCTGCTGCCCAGACTTCTGAGGGGGAAACAGGTTCCCTTTTTTCTTTCCTGTCTTTGGTCTGCCTTCTCTCATATGAAGGGAAGTTAGATGTCAGTGTCTGCATCCATAGCCCTAACTGTTCTCCTGAGACCTTAGGTCTGCTTTCTGCTGAGTGTTCCCTACAGGTGCTGCCTGCTGCTGGGCTAAGTTCTGAGTGCCTGTGTTTAAAGTCAAGATATTAGGAGTGCTACACCAGAAGCAGTAGATCTAAGAATCTACTTCCAGGATAACCCAGAAAGCTGTGGGGACCTCCAAGGACTCGAACTGATGTCATATACAAATGAGATTTAGCTTTTCTAAAAACCAAACCAGCAAACCAAGTAAGGGAGAACAGAGCTCACCTTGTATTTGTGGTGAATGATAACTCTGAGAAGTGGAAAGGATGTGAGGTCACTTTTTCCCCAGGAGGTACTTCTGTGGATAGTGTTACCCTTCTGTATGTTAGGTTGGCTGCTCATCTCCAGTTGCAGCTGTCAGAGTAGCTGGGAACTCCAGACCTAAGAGGCACTTCCACTGCCAGGTGCTGAAGTGGCTGTGGAATGCTGCTTCCATGGTGACACAGATCAGTACCAGTAGTCCCTCTGCTTTTAGCACTTCTTAAATATATGTGCTTTAAGTGTAGTTGTGTTCAACACATTTACTACAGCTCTTTGGAAGAGGGCAGGTCTGAGAAGCTGTACTTGATGCTTCATTTAATCTGGGCTTGCTAAATCATTTAAACCTGAAGTATGCCATCTGGTTTCTGTTTCAGGAGTCCCTGGAGCCTTCCAGAGGCTGGTTTGGTACCTTGTGGAAGGTGTGTGCCACGCTAGGTATTGAGGCTTTGTGAAGTGTGCCCAGGGAGCAGAGCAGCCACGCAGGTGAACGTGCGGCAGTGAGCACCAGCAGCGCGCTGCGGGAGGTGACAGGAAGCATCTCCCTGAGCTGCTTCCAAACAGCCATTCTGCCTGTCCCTGGGTACATTTTACTGAGACAGATGCTTGGTGGTGCTTTGGTCTCTGCTCTCCACCTTTCTTGAAGGTGCTGGCTCTCTCATCTGGTAGCTGTTCTTAAAGATGTTTAACATCTTTGTATTCAAATTGAGTGCTACTGGAGTGGAATATTAAATGGAATTACAATTGAAATAATAAACCTGTAATGTAATAAACTGAAGTTAACCACAATGGAATCCCATACTGTAGTGGAATTGGTGTTGTAATAGCAGCTGGAAGCTTGAGTTTGGAGGAGAAACCCCCACTGAAAGGCACAGTCTGGAATGCACAGTGTGAGCTCACCATAATTGTGACCATGAAGCAGTGCCCTGTGTAGGTGCCACTCAGAACAGCCCCACGGAGCCAGGGTTCCTGCAGTGGGCAGAGAGGGGCTGTGCAGTGAAGGAACTGTGACTTGCCCTCGGTTTTAGCAGCTTCTGAACTCTGTACCTGCTGCCAGTGCTCTTGCATGCTTGCTATGCATGAGTTGGTCTCAGAGACCTGCACTGATGTTTGCCTCCTCCAGGAGACGTTTCAGGTGGCAGGATTCAGTGCTGCAGTGAAAGCCTGGGAGCAGCCTGTGCCTGGGAGAGAGCAGAACTGCCTGTGTGTCTGCACCTGTCTGCAGGCTGACACCTGAGGCTTCCTCAGGAAGCTGTAACACATGGGCCAGCCACATTGGGTTGGGGACAGTGTGGGCTGGGGTGTATCTGTGTGTCACTGTATACAGAGAGATCCATGCTAATTCCTGATGTCCTGAGTAAGTGCATGCCTGGGAATTTGTAAGCGATGCTGCTGGGCATTGGATGTTGGAACAGAAACAGGTACACATGCTGAGGTGTGAAAGTCCACAGGATGTGAGGGTGGCATTCATGGGTTCCTAGAGTTCTGGAATGGTTTGGGTTGGAAGGGACCTTAAAGCTCATTTAGTTTTAACCCCTTGACATGGGCAGGGACACTTCCCACTAGCCCAGGTTACTCAAGGGTTCATCCAGCCTGGCCTTGAACACCCCCAGGCAGGGTACATCCAGGGAATGGTTTGGGTTGGAAGGGACCTTAAAGCTCATTTAGTTTTAACCCCTTGACATGGGCAGGGACACTTCCCACTAGCCCAGGTTACTCAAGGGTTCATCCAGCCTGGCCTTGAACACCCCCAGGCAGGGTACATCCAGAGCCTCCCTGGGCAACCTGTTCCAGGGTCTCCCCACCCTCGCTGCAAATGATTTCTTCCTAATCTCCAGTTTCTATCTCCAGCTTCAATCCATTGCCCCTTATCCTGTCACAACAAGCCCTAGTCAAAAGTCCCTCCCAGCTTTCTTGTAGGTTCCTTCAGGTACTGGTAGGCTGCTCTAAGGTCTACCTGGAGTCACCTTCTCCAGTCTGAGCAGCCCCAACTCTCCCAGCCTGTTCCCACAGGGCAATGAATGCTGTTTGTGAAGGCTGCAGTCAGGCAACCTGGAGAACACTTCAGTGTCAGAGCTGTGCTGGAGAGGATTTTCTTTGCCATGTATGCTGTAAGGAAAAGCTGTGACTTCACAGCTGAGGGTGTCCCTACTCATGTAGGAAGAATTAAAACACTTGACTGGAGAATTTTCGTTAGCCGATTAGCCCAGGCCGAGCACACAAGCTGCAACCCCAACCTGAGCAGCAGGCACTTGATTCATTGCCCACTGCTACTGCCAGCACCAACTCCACACAGCTCATTGCTGCTCCAGACCTTGCCATCTTCACAGAGAGGTTGTGCATGTTTGGATGAAAGACATAGCCTTGCACAAAGGAGTGTTTTAACTCAGTGAAGAGTTAAAATCTCAAAGAGGAGCAGGACTCTGAAGCAGTATGGATGGCTGCTTTCCTTTCAGCCTCTCCACAGGATTTAACACCTTTGTCAGTGACATAGGCAGTGGCACTAAGGCACCCTCAGCAAGTTTGCAGATGGCACCAACTGTGTGCTTGGTTGACACACTGGAGAGGAGGGATGAATGGCTGAGAGCAGCCCTGAGGAACAGGCCATGGGGGTCTGGGGTGAGGAAAAGCTCAACCTGAGGCTGCAGTGTGAGTGCAGCCCAGACAGCAACTGTGTGCTGGGCTGCAGCAAGAGCAGTGTGGGCAGCAGGGCAAGGGAGGGGATTGTGCCCCTTGGCTCTGCTCTCCTCAGACCCCACCTGCAGTCCTGGGTGCAGTTGTGGAGCCCCCAGCACAGGAAGGACCTGGAAGTGTTGGAGCCAGTGCAGAGGAGGCCACCAAGATGCTGAGAGGGCTGCAACAGCNACAGGTTGCCCAGGGAGGTTGTGGCTGCTCCCTCCCTGGAGGGGTTTGAGGCCAGGTTGGAGGAGGCCTTGAGTGAGCTGTGCTAGTGGGAGGTGTCCCTGTCTATGGCAGGGGGTTGGAACTGGCTGAGCTTTGAGGTCCCTTCTAGCCTTCCCATTCTATGATCCATTCAGAGGGACTTGGACAGGCTGCAGAGGTGTGCCCAAGACAAAACCGTGAAGTTCAGGAAGGCCAAGGGCAAGGTCCTGCACCTGGATCAGGGTAATGCCAAGTACTAATCCAGACTGGGTGAGGAATGGCTGGAGAGCAGCCTTGGGAGTGTCAGTTGGTGACAGACTCCCCAGAAGCCAGCCTGAAGGCTTTCAAACAGTGCTCTGGCCTGGAACTGCAGAGCTGTAGAAGTCTGCTTGGGGTTTGTTTCTCAGGTGAGCTGACACTTGTTCATTTCATCAAAGTACAGATATTGGGTACCAGAGGAAAGTCCTGTCTCTGTTTTTCCATACCAGTGAAGTGAGAGGAAGGTATTCCCCAGATCAGTAAATATCAAAAGCGGCTCCAGGGTTTCCTCTTGATACATTCAGTAGCATCAGCAAAAGTCTGGCCATGCACAAAGGTGTAGTGGCTGCTGTGGTCTTAGTCAAAGAACATGAACGTGAACCATGCCAAGCTACACCTTGTCATGAGGTTTATGTGTTTATCACTTGCTCACTGATAGGGAGGTAAAGGAGATTTTTTGGATAGGGTAATTGATTGCAGGAACTACCTTTAAGCAAATCCAAATCACAGCTTGGTGTCCCAGACAAATTGGCATGGTTTGGATTGGAAGCGACTCTCAAGATCCTGTGGCCCAGAGCCTTTGCTCAGACAGGGCCATCTAGAGGAGATCACTTAGAACTATGTCTGGTCAGGTTTTGAGCATCTCATGGGGACTTTGCAGCCTGTCTGTGCACAACCTGTGTGTAGGTTCTTGCCTTCCCAGTAAGAAAAAATGTTTCCTTGTGTTTAGGTGGAACCTCATGTTTGTGATGTGCCCATGCCCTGTCAGTGCCCATCACCGGGAAGAGCCTGGTCCTGCCTCGAGCCTTCTCTTCCTCCGACTCAGCAGTCCCAGCTCCCTCAGCCTGGCAGTGTGAGAGATGCTCCAGTCCCTTAGCCATCTTGATGGCCCTTTGCTGCACTTGCTCCACTGTGCTCTTGACTGTCTAGTACTGGAGAGCCCACAACTGGACACAGCACTGCAGGTGTGGCCTCACCAGTGCTGAGGAGAGGAGAAGGCTCAGCCTCCCCCACCTACTGGCAGTGCTCTGCCTCATGCAACCCAAGGTGCTGTAGGTTGCCTTTGCTGTGAGGGCACTTTGTTGTCTGCCATGACCCAGGGGGGTATCCAGCTGGACAGCTCTGCCTGGCACTGGCTGCCTGGGGCTGTTCCTCCCCAGGAGCAGCACCTAACATTTGCTTTTGCTGAACTTCATCAGCTTCGTATAGGGGACCTTTAAAGGTCCCTGCAGCCAGCAGGGACAGCCCCACTTAGGCTGCTCAGAGCCCCATCGGGCCTGACACTGAATGATTCCAGGGGTGGGGCCTCCATAAGAAACCTGTTGCAGTGTTCCACCACCCTCATGGCAAAGAACCTTCTCCTAATGTCCGCTCTAAACCTGCTCTGCTCTGATTTAAAACCATTGTCACTTGTCCAGTTGCTGCATGCTCCTCAGAACAGTCCCTCCCCAGCTCTCCTGGAGCCCCCATTCAGGCACTGGAAGGTTGCTCTAAGGTCTCCCTGCAGCCCTCTCTCTTCTTCAGGCTGAATGACTCCAACTTGCAGCCTGTCCCTGTAGCAGAGGTCCTCCAGCCCTCTGATATCTTGGTGGCCTGGACCTGCTCCTTCAGGTCCATGTCTCTCTTGTGCTGAGAGCCCCAGGACTGGACACAGCTCTGCAGGTGAGGTCTCAGCAGAGCAGAGGGGCAGTGTCACCTCTCTCTTTGGTGCAGCCCAGGCTGCCGCTGGCCTTGTGGGCAGCAAGTGCACACTGTTGGCTCATGTCCAGCTTCTCACCCTCCAACACCCCCAAGTCCTTTTCCACAGGGCTCTCTCAATCACATCATCCCCCAGCCTGGGCTTGTATTGAGGGCTGCCCTTAACCCGGGCGCAGGAGCTTCCACTTGCTCTTGTTGAACCTCATGAGATTCACCTGGGTGCACTTTGCCATCCTGCCCAGGCCCTCCTGGATGCCATCTTGCCCAGGCCTCCCTGGAGCATCAACAGCCCTTAGCTTGGTGTCATCTGCAGACTTGCTGGTGGTGCCTCCATCCCAATGTCCATGTCATTGGTGAGGATGTTAAACAGCAAAAGTCCCATACAGAGCCCTGAGGGACACCACTGGTCAGATTCTGCTCTGCCTGTTTCTCTGGCCTCTCCAGGTCCCTCTGACAGGTCAAAGATCTGAGAATCCAAACAAAGGAAAGTTGTAATTAGCTTCATGCCTGAGCCCAGCAGTTGCTTTACAGGTGCTTTTGTATGTTCAAACCAGCTCAGAGCACTGCCACAGCCTCTTGGTGTCTGTAGCTGCCCACACAGGTCACTTAGGCATGGCTGGGTACAGGACCATTGGTGATCAACATGTGAAGACCCAGGTTGGTCAGGATTCTGGGGTAAAGTGTGGAGGGAAGCTTCAGCACATAGAAGTGATGAGGGGAGGGACTCGAGCCCAAGGAGCAGTGTGGGTTGGTAGAGTTGTAGGTACTAAGACTTCTTTGCTACTTTCCCTTCTTGGAGACACCAAAGGACTTTACACTTGAGTAGCTGCCAGCTGGGCCAGGGAGTGCAGGTTTCATGTGCTGGTGATACCCATTGAAGCTTTTTTTAGTTCTGTCAACTAAATGCCTCCATCATTAAGTTAAAGCTGAATCCAGTACATCTTTATTTATTGTAAGCTGCCACGCAAGGATACTCTGCCTTGATTTTAGACTGGAGATCAGGAAGAAATTCTTTGCAGTGAGGGTAGTGAGACACTGGCACAGGTTGCCCAGGGGGGCTGTGGATGTCCCCTCCCTTGGGGTGTTCAAGGCCAGGCTGGATGAGGCCTTGAGCACCCTGGGCTGGTGAAGGTGTCCCTGCCTGTGACAGGGCACTGGAACTGGAGGAGCTTTGAGGTCACTTCCAACCCATTCTGTGAATCTATGAACGATGAAATGTGTCTGAAGTGGAACATCTGGAGCGCAGTGGTGCTCCAGCTGCACTCTGGTGATACAGATGATGCACTATAGATTTCACTTTATATCACTTCTGAATCCTGACTTCATGTGTTTGGCTGAAGTGAAGTTGCTCCATGGAGCACATTTTACTATCAGGTTGCATTGATATTAATTCATCTATCCAAAGAAATCCGTAGCTGTGGTGAGTTGTTAACACCTGAAATTGGAAAGGCAGTGTTTTTATGGTGCATTCTGAATTCAGCAGCACTGAAAATTTGCTTCTGTCTGCTCTTCTTCATCTTATTTCTGAAATAAGCTTTTAAAACCCAACCCAGTACCCAACCTTCCTGTCAGACCAATGACTCACAGACACATCCTCTGCTGCTTGCTTTGTTTTTTCTGCACAGGATTACATTGCAATGATTCAAAGCAAAAGTCAGAGTCCTGTTAAAAATTGGCAAATACTCTGATTTGTCATATACTGTTGTACTGAGTCTTTAAAATCTCCCCTCTGAAAAATACCAAAAAGACTGAATTTTGGTGCTTTTCCCTTTTTTCCCCTGTTTTTCTTTTCTATGACAGGAGGAGAGGAAGCAAGCTGAAGTTGTCCCAGGGGAGTTTAGGTTGGACGTTGGGAACATTTTCTTCCTTGAAAGGGTTGTGAAGCTCTGGAGCAGGCTGCCCAGGGAAGTGGTTGGAATCCCTGAGGCTGTGGTGCTGAGGGAGGTAGTTCAACAGCAGACTTGGCAGCCTGGGGTTAATGGTTGGACTTGATGATCTTAAAGGGTTTTTCCAGCGTGAATGAGTCTGTGGAAGCCTGAAAGGAAGCAGGTAACTGCACTGCCCCAGAGCAAACCAGCAGGTTGAGAATGTTGTTGTGCTTCTGCATGGCATGTGGAAAGGTTTGCTGTGACCCTGGGCAGCCTGAGTGGCTGAAATGATTTGGAGGCTTACAGGCAGAGTGGACCCCAGACTTTGGGAATTCACCACCACCACTCATCTGCTTTTGAAAGTCTTAGAATCACTGAATGGGTTGGGCTGAAAGGGACCTCCAAAGCTCATCCAGTCCAACCCCCTGCACTCAGCAGGGACATCCTCCACTGGAGCAGGTTCCCCAGAGCCCTGTTTACCCTCACCTTGAATATCTTCAGACATGGGCCCCAACCATCTACCTGGGCAACCTGTTGCAGTGTTCCGGCACCTTCACAGCAGACAACTTCTAACATCCAATCTCAACCTGCTCTGCTCTAGTTTGAAGCCATTGTCCCTTGGCAGGCCTTTGCCAACAGTCCCTCTGCAGCCTTCTTGTAGCCCTTTCAGGCACTGGCAGGCTGCTGTTAGGTCTCCCTGGAGCCTCCTCCTCTCCAGGCAGAGCACCCCCAGCTCCCTCAACCTGTCCCCATAGCAGAGCTGCTCCAACCCTCTGATCATTTTCTTGGCCTCCTCTGGACCCTCTCCCTCAGGTCCATGACCTTCTTGTGTTGAGGGCTGTAGAGCTGGACACAGCACTGCAGATGAGGTCTCAGAGGAGATCAGAGGAGGTCTGCAGAGCAGATCAGAGGGGCAGGATCTCCTCTCTCCATCTCTGACCACTCTGCTTTGGATGCAGCCCAGGCTCTTAACATGTTGGTATGAGAGAACACAGCCATGGAGGTACAGAGTGGAGAAGTCAATAGCAGTGTCCCTGACATGCTCTGCTGGTATCCATCACCTTGGATTTTATGGCCTTACATTTTTGCAGCTGCCCCCCAACCATGGAGTACATGGAGTCCTGTGTGCAGTTCTGGAACCCTCAGCACAGGAAGGACATGGAAGTGTTGGAGTGGGTCCAGAGGAGGGCCACAAAGATGCTCAGAGGGCTGGAGCAGCTCTGCTGTGAGGACAGGCTGAGAGAGTTGGGGCTGTGCAGCCTGGAGAGGAGAAGGCTTCGAGNGATGATCCTTGAGGTCCCTTCCAACCTTACCATTCTATGATTATCTGGTGGAGACAGAAGGCTCCCTGGCTGCTGTTTGCTCTGTGTGACATCATTGCTCATTAGATGCCATATCTGTGCTTTGCAACCCAAATTCCTGCTGGAGTTTTCTTGGGGAGGATGCAGTCCACTTCTGCTTTGGATGCAGCTGTTGTGAAATTTAGGCCTAAACTCTAAGTCAGGAAGTTTATGGCACCTAAGACAACCATCCAAAGATCTTCTTGGTTGCTGTATTTTTCGGTTTGGGTTCGGATGGGTTTGGTTCTGTTTTGGTTCTGTTCACAGGAATGTGCTCTGTGGGCCTAATAGCAACTGGGCTTGTGGCTGTTCATTCTCAGGTTTAAGTCAGAATATAGAAAGCCAAAGCTTTATTTGTGGAAATTGCCTCTGTTTTCATTAAGTGTGGGGCTTGCCTCTCACCACTGATGCCCAGCAGTGACCACTTACTGCCCAGGTGCCGCTCTCTGCTGCCTGGGGACACACTGCCTCCCTGCTGAACTGCTGCTGCCTTCTCCTATTGGAGGGAAAACATTTGCATGGAAATGAGGTCATTAATAATTCCTGGAGGTATATTTGCTTTGGAATGGGTGGCACCTAAGATGTGAAGGGGCCAGTGGCAGTGCAGGAGTAGCAGCTGTTCCAGGGGCTGGTGGCTGAATTGTGGATGCCATTTGAGTGGAAAATTCTTGGGGCCAGCTGGGTTTGCTTTGTCTCTTCTGTTAGTAGCATGTCTCATTAGTTTTGTTTTTTTTTTTTTAATATTTTTTCTTCTTGTTTTGTTCTTTTCCAGGATGGATTAGATGCTTTGGTCTATGACTTGGATTTTCCTGCCTTAAGAAAAAACAAAAACATTGATAACTTCTTAAACAGGTGTAAGTATTGAATATTTCAGTTCTTAAATGGCAGAGGGCTGCCAGCAGCAGCCAAGAGGCAGCTGGGGACTGAGGCTGCATTAAGCTCCCAAGTGGTGGTCCTCAGGGCTCAGCGTTGGGACCACTTCTGTTTACTATCTGTATTGATGCCCTGATGCAGACAGTGTGTGCCAGCAGAGAGTTCACAGATGGCACCAGGTTAGGTGGCAGTGTAGATCTGCAGCAGGGTAGGGAGGCTCTGCAGAGGCACTTGGGTAGGTTGGATCTGTGGCCACTGCTAACAGGATGAGCTTCAACAAGGCCAAGTGCAGGTCCTGCACTTAGCCCACAACAACCCCAAGCAATGCTGCAGGCCTGGGGCAGTGTGGCTGGAAAGCTGCTGGCAGGAAGGGACCTGGGGGCTCTAATGGACAGGCGGCTGAGGATGAGGCAGCAGTGCCCAGGTGGGCAAGAGAACCACTGGCATCCTGGCTTGGGTTAGAAATGCTGTGGTGAGCAGGAGCAGGGAGGGGATTGTGCTGCTGTGCTCAGCACTGCTGAGGCCCCACCTTGAGTGCTGTGTCCAGTTTTGGGCACCTCAATACAAGAGAGCTGTGGAGGTGCTGGAGTGAGAGCAGAGGAGGGCAAGGAAGGTGAAAGGCCTGGAGAGTGAATCTGGTGAAGAGTGACTGAAGGAGCTGGGGATGGAGGAGGCTGAGGGGAGGCCTCATCACTGTCTACAGCTACCTGCAAGGAGGCTGTGGAGAGGTTGCTGCTGGTCTCTGCTTGCAGGCAATTAGTGATAGAACGAGAGGGAATGGCCTCAAGCTGCACCAAGGACAAGAGGAAACATTTTTCACAGAGTGGTCAGACACTGGCACAGGCTGCCCAGGGAGGTGGAGGAGTCACCAACCCTGGAGATATTTAAAGGTGGTTTTGGTGTGGTGCTTGGGGGCCTGACTCAGGGGTCAACTTTGTAGAGTTAGTGATTGGACTGGATGGTCCCAGGAGTCTTTTCCAACCCCAATGGTTCTGTGATTGGAAGTTTGTGGGTGTAAACTGTTCTAAGAATCTGAGCGTTCCTTCACCCCCTGGTGTGCTCTGTCAGCTCTGGGCACAGATCTGCTCCCCAGCAAGGGAACCTCTAAGCACACTGCTGCTGCTCAGGGCTTTGTGTGCAGTGGCACAAAGCCTCTGGAGAGCAGGGCAGCCCTCGGGGTTCCCACCATTGGCTTCTCTTCTGTACACTTCTTTTTAGTATGAAAGGACTCTTGTCATGATCCCATGGAATTCTTACACTGCACAGCTGCTGTGTTTGCTTGTGTGTGTCTGCAGAGTTCTTCTCTGGATTTCACAGGGTTGCTCCCTGCTTTCACCAGGGTTGCTCCCTATTTTTCCACTACCAGATTTCCTGCATATTCTGCTCTCTAGTCACATTTGAAATGAATCAAATTGTTGTTGTTTTTTTAGTGGAAAAAATCATAGTTCCAGAATTTTCACAGTTAAAAAATCCCAACAAACACCCCTCAGAAGTGCAAATCCTGTGAAGCACAGCAGGGATGTTTGCTGTTCTGAGCCTTCTGCCTGTGGACTGAACCAGACAAGCCCTGGAACTGAACTGCTGTTAATAGATTTTTGAAAGGCTTATGCCTCTCCCTCCCATGTGGCAATAAATAGCTTTTGTGGCAAATACAAAATAATTTCACTACAAGAATTTTTATCTTCACTGCAGTTTATGTTTTTGTTTCTTGTTTCCAGGGGGGTTTCAAGTAGTGCACTAAGAGCAGCTTGTAAGCAGCAGTAGTGAGGTTTGTTTGGTATCATTCCCCATGTGTGGGAAGGACTCCACTAGCTCCAGGCGCTGGCTCACACCAGCTGGTTGCTGAAAGGGCCAGGTTCAGATGTTTCAGTTCTCACAGCTCAGACCATGTTTGCTGTTGAGCTCTGCTGCAGGCACATTTGGTGTCCTGATGTGTACAGGTGTGGTGGCAGGCCTGGAGAAAAGAGGAGTTGTGCTAGGCAAAGGCAGTGCTCCTTCTGACACTCACAGCTTGCGTGAGGTCCGTGTCCCCCCCTCCCTGCACTTGTCAGGGACACCTGCCCAGAGCCCCATCTACACTGATCTTGAATGTCTCCAGGAGTGGGGTCTCAACCACATCTCCCTGGGCAGCCTGTGCCAGTGTCTCACCACTCTCATTGTGCAGAACTTCCTCCTGATGTCCAGCCTTAAGTCTCCAGCTTCAGTGCATTCCCTCATGTCCTGTCACTCCCAGCCCTTGTCAAAAGTTCCTCCCCAGCTCTCCTGCAACCTGTTCAGGTACTGGAAGGCTGCTCTAAGCTCGCCCTTCTCCAGCCTGAACAGCCCCAACCCTCTCAGCCTGTCCCCACAGGGGTGATTCTCCACCCCCTGATCATCTTGGTGGCCTCCTCCAGACCCTCTTCACCAGTTCATTGACCTTCTTGTGTTGGAGGTCCCATAGCTGGGCACAGCACTCCAGATGAGGTCTCCCCAGAGCAGAGGGACAGGATCCCCTCTCTCCATCTCTGGCCACAGTGCTTTTGATGCAGCCCAGGCTGCCATTGGCCTTCTGGGCTGCAACTGTTGGTTCATGTCCAGCTTCTCACCCATCAGCACTGCCCAGTCCTAGCAGATAATTTGATATTTTGGATGTGGTTGTGATGAGTCATTGTTGAGCCTCAAAGAGCTTCACTTCAGCACCGTTATTAGAGCTTCACCTTGCACCATCATTAGAGAACTTGAAGACAACTTTCTAGACAACTAGAAGTGGGAGCTCACTTGCTTGATTTTATAGACTGAGTGCCCTGTGAGCCAGTCCTTACCCCTTTTACTTCTCTCTGCTTTACATTCTGTATTTGTCAAGCCTCCAAAATGTGCTTCAGCCACTGAAAATTGCGAGGGTCATTTCTGCAAGCATGAAACCTCATTCATTTTCTACCATATAGAACTGAAAGGATAAAGAAATCAGTATTCAGCATGACTGAGAGCCCTGCTGCAAAGTGGTTTAGGTTAGTTTAAGGCAGCATCTAAGCTCCAAGAGAAGCTGAACAGTGGCATCTTTTACCATGGGAGCTACCCCTGTGCCCATGCAGTGGGGGCTGGCTGGGCCTGCTGCTGGGAATAAAGAGCTCCCTCCTTGTGTGTGCTGAACCTGCTGAACCCTGTCTAGCTCCTTCCAGCAGTGCTGTTGCTGTAGTGTGTCACTTGTAGACCAGCCAGTGCCAAACTGCCTCTCAAGCCTTGCACTGCAATTTGCAGCTCTCACTAGGCTGGTTCCATGATTTAAACTCCTTACCTGAGGTGGCTCTTCAGATGTGTGTTCCTCAATCCTGTTCTGGCCAGAGGCAGAGCTTGGGACTGAGAACCTTTGACCCATTCACAGTGTGCCTGTCTTTCTTCTCCACCCCTGCCAGGAGCTTTCATCAAGTGCTGGGCTGCTGCTGCGAGTTGAGTAGGGAGCAGTCATAAAGTCATGAAACTGTTTTGTTTGGAAAAGACCTCCAGGATCATTGAGTCCAACCCACACCACCATGGCCACTAAACCCTGTTCCCAGGTGCCATGGCCACACCTTTCTTAAATACCTCCAGGCATGGGGACTCCACCACCTCCCTGGGCAGCCTCTGCCAGTCCCTGACCACCCTTGCACCAAAGACATTTTTCCTAACCCTCCCCTGGCACAATTTCAGAACATTTCCTCTCCTTCTGTCACCTGTTCCTAGAGAGAGGAACCCAACCCTCACCTGCAGCCTTCTTTCAGGGGGTTTGTGATGGTTTGGGAGTTCCCCACCCCCACTTTGTAAAATGACCCAGACTAGCCTCAGCCAGCTGGAAGTTAAGGACTGAAGCTCTGTTTACAGCTCAGCACAATGTACAAGCAGAGACAGACACAACAGACAGGAGTAGTTACAGACAGAGACAAGTTAAAGGGAATACAGCAACACAACTCCCCTCCCAGCAATCAGAGACCCCAGGAGGGGCTCCCAACCACCCTTCCACCTTCTCCCCACCCTTGTACCTTACCCCAAGGTTTGCCTTCTGTGTGAGGTGAGCTCAGAGGATGGGCCAGGGAGGTCAGGAGAAAAGTGGTTAGTGAGGATTGATTGGCAGAGCGCCTGGCTCGCTGTTCCCCCGGAGAGACACACCTTTATGTTTTTTCCCAGAACAATCTCAGCAAGCCTATGAGCAAAATAGACATCACCATGTTTTCCTTGCCTGTAGTGTAATTTTCTCTATTAAAATATTCCAATTAACCTCAAACCAGCACAGGGTTGTATAGAGCAGTGAGGTCTCCCCTCTCAGCCTCTTCTCCAAAATCAATCCTCAATAAGTAGCAAATTGGTGCCATGAGAATTGGTGCATTTTGCTTCGTGCAGCCACAGGCATCCTCTGCTGTGGGTTGGTTTTCAGCAGCACCAAGCAACCAAGACACTGCTGAGTTTACATCCCCCAGGACTCTGATCTTCAGAGTTTTAACAGGATTTTGGTGCTGTGCTGCATGGGAAAGGGATGGGAAAGCCACAGCGTGCTTATTGGAACAAGGGCCTGTGGGAATAAAATCTTACTCCATGTTGGTTGTTTCTTTGTTGCCTTTGGTGTAGGTCATGGCCAAAGGTCATTTTCTGTCACCTGCCTCACCCTCCACTTAACTCACTTTTCTNCCCTCCCCCTCCACTTAACTCCCTTTTTTTTTTTTTTTTTTTTTTTTTTAATATGAACTTGAAAAAAGAATCACATTTCATAGAATCCCAGCATGGGCTGGGTTGGAAGGGACCTCCAAAGCTCCCCCAGCCCAACCCCTGCACTCAGCAGGGACATCCTCCACCAGAGCAGGCTGCCCACAGCCCTGTCCAGCCTCACCCTGAGTATCTCCAGGGATGGGGCCTCAACCACCTCCCTGGGCAACCTGCTGCAGTGTTCCAGCAGCCTCCTGCTGCAGAACTTGTTCCTCACATCCAGTCTCAATCTGCTCTGCACTAGTTTGAAGCCATTGCCCTCATCCTGCCTTTGCAAACAGTCTCTCTGCAGCCTGCTTGTAGCCCACTTCAGGTTCTGGCAGGCTGCTATTAATTCTCCCTGGAGCCTTCTCTCTTCTCCAAGGCTAAACAACCCCAGCTCCCTTTTCCTATTCTTGCTTCTTTCTAAACTTTACTTTTAGGCTCAGACTATTATTTTTGAAAATAAAATACTGTTGCATAATTTATTTAGTTAGGGGCATATCTGTTTCAGACATGCCTTGTTTGTAGAAGTCCTGAAGCATGAAGCTTTTCCATGTCATCTCATGCCAGTGTTGACCCACATGGATTAAAATAGACTGGTTTAATCTTTGACCAAATTTGGAATTAGCCTCTCTGCCCACAGGGAGTTTGTAAGCTGCTGCAGTTTAGAGACTGACAGGTTTATATAAATCATTGCCACGATTCCCACTGCCTGGGTGGAATACAAAACATCATTTCCTTTTTCCACATTAGCAGTAAGAAAGTGCAGGCACTGAAGGCTTCTTTGTTAAGGGCAGCTCCTCTCAGGCTCTTGGATGTGCACTTCATGATACTGACTCAGATGTGTACTGTGGCCTGCTGAGCCCACACCTGTGTCCAGTTTGGGGCTCCCCAGTTCAAGAGAGACAGGAACCTGCTGGAGAGAGTCCAGTGGAGATCCCCAAGGGTGATGGAGTGGAACATCTCTGCTGTGAGGAAAGGCTGAGAGGGGATCTGATTGGTGTCTATCAACATCTGAGGGGTGGGGGTCAGGAGGAAGGTGCCAGACTCTGTGTGGTGATGCTCAGTCACAGGACAAGGAGCAACAGGTACAAGCTGGACCCAGGAGGTTCCATCTCAACGTGAGGAGAAACTTCTTTACAGTGAGGGTGTTGGAGCCCTGGAGCAGGCTGCCCAGAGAGGTTGTGGAGTCTCCTCTGGAGACTTTGGAGACCCACCTGGATGTGTTCCTGGGTGACCCTGCTCTGGCAGGGGGGTTGGACTCGGTATCTCCAGAGGTCCCTTCCAGCAGCTGCCACTCAGTGTTTCTGTGGTGTGTATTTCTCCAGATAAAATCTTTTTCTAGTGAGCAGTTTACAAGCAAGATCCTGCTGGGCAGGACACTTCTGCATGGCTTTGTCTCGCAGGTGATTGCTTTTAAACAAGTTGCCAGCTGAGGTCCCTGGTGATTTGAGTGTCCAGCAGTCAGTGCATGGTGTTCATGTTGGGCGTGGGGTACTGTGGCGAGGGGGTGAGGTGATGCAGTCTGCAGAGGGGTTGCCAGGAGGAAGGCAGGTGCCAGAGGAAGCCCTGTTTGTAAGGAGCTTGCCTTCCACAGCTGTGCCACACTCAGACGAGGTGAGGGGGGTTAATTAAATTGATTATCTATGAACTGTGCACTCTGTTTTCTGTAGATAAGGACACAGTGAATAAGATGAGAGACCTGCGCATGAAAGCTGAAGATTATGAAGTGGTGAAGGTGATTGGCAGAGGGGCATTTGGGGAGGTCCAGCTGGTAAGTTCCCTTCCCCTTTGGCCATGGGAATGTGTTGTGTGGCATTTGCTCTCCTGCCTGTTTCTGAGCAGAGTACTCAGGCCATAGACTGTTGCTAATGCCTTTGGCTCTGGGACGTTTGGTTCCCTTCTGTCTCAGGGAGGTGTGCTGGAGAACGTCAGGTCTCAGTTCTCCTGAAGCAGCTGTGTGGCACTGCAGTCATGCTCCTCTGCTGCAGTGACATGGAATGGGTGCTCTTCCTCAGCAGCACATCAGCCTCTGCTGCTCTGTGTGGGGACACTTGAACACATCTTTAGGACTGGGAGAGTTTCTACAGCAGACTTGTGTGGACACACCTCCCACAGATGAGTGTTGTGCATCATTTGAGCTGCAACAGCAAAAAGGCTTCTTCAGCCTGCTTTGGTACATGGAGAGCTGGGGAGGAAACTGGAGATAGAGCAGCAAGTTGACATCTTTGTTTGCTAATGACCCCTAGTAAATGCTGATGGTTTCTACAGTATTTGCCAGGTGCCAGAATTTCTCCTGTGAAAGACACAGAGGTGAACATTCCAGAGTGATGCCTGTGGACAGGCAATGGATAGTTCTAGCAAGTGTTTTAGGAGTGATGCTGATGTTGTCAGGTGCTGGAATGTGATTATTCTGTAGCCTTACAGTATCTGATTGAATATCTAATTGATTGGAAACGTGAAGAGTTGTACAATTGGTTTGTTTGGAAAAGCCTTCCAAGCTCACCCAGGCCAACCTTCAACCCAGCCCCACCATGGCCACCAAACCCTGTCCCCAGGTGCCATGGCCACAGCTTTCTGCAACACCTCCAGCCATGGGCACTCCACCACCTCCCTGGGCAGCCTCTGCCAGTCCCTCACCACTCTGGCACCAAAGACATTTTTCCTCCTCTCCAACCTAACCCTCCCCTGGCACAATTTCAGGACATTTCCTCTCCTTCCATCACCTGAGCCTAGGGAGCAGAGCCCAAGCCCCAGCTGCCTGCAGCCTCCTCTCAGGGAGCTGCAGAGAGCAATGAGCTCTGCCCTCAGCCTCCTTCACTCCACACTGCACACCCCCAGCTCCCTCAGCTGCTCCTCCCCAGCCCTCTTCTTCAGATCCTTCCCGAGCTTTGTTGCCCTTCTCTGGACCTTCTCCAGCCCCTCAGTGTTCTTCTGGGAGTGAGTGACCCAGAACTGAACCCAGTACTTATGGTGTGGCCCCAGCAGTGCTGAGTTTGCTGAGGCTTGCTCAGTAGTGAGGCAGGCAAGGGCACACCTCCAGTGGTGTTCTTCCTGTGTCCATGTGCACGGTGCTGTCCTCTGGATGTGGTGTTTGTCTTCACAGGTGAGGCATAAATCCTCCAGGAGAGTGTATGCCATGAAGCTTCTGAGCAAGTTTGAGATGATCAAAAGATCAGATTCTGCATTCTTCTGGGAAGAAAGGGATATCATGGCCTTTGCTAACAGTCCCTGGGTTGTTCAGGTATTGTGATGCTCTTTTAAACACACTAGAAACACATCATGGGAAGGCTCTGTGGCAGTACTGCATGGCTCAGGCTTCTCCAAGTGCCTTTTTGGCTGTTGGCCTGTGGGGACACCCATGGCTGCCATGGGGCAGGCTGCACACAGCAAGGAGCAGGCAGGATGCTTGCTTCAAGCCATGCCTTGTTGCACCATTTGCAAGATAATCTCCTCTTTGTTATTAAAACTCTGCCAGAGACACTGCTGAGCCTGTGCTGTGCTTATCCTGGAGACATCCAGCACAACAGCAAGCTTGAAATGCAGCTTTGTGTGTTCTGAGCTCTCTGTGTTTGATTGCAGACTATGCCCACTTGGGTTATTCTTTCTCCCTTTAGCTCTGTCACTGACAATTGCCAGGACATGTTGCTGCCTGTGAGGTCCTGAGGAGTGTGCCCTAAGCCACCCTCACAGAATCATAGAATGGTAAAGTTGGAAGGGACCTCAAGGATCATCCAGTTCCAGCCCCCTGCCATAGGCAGGGACACCTCCCACTGGCACAGGTCACTCAAGGCCTCCTCCAGCCTGGCCTTGAACACCTCCAGGGAGGGAGCAGCCACAACCTCCCTGGGCAACCTGTGCCAGTGTCTCACCACCCTCACTGCAAACAACTTCCTCCTAAGATCCACTTTCAATCTCCCCTCTGCCAGTTCAAGCCCATTGCCCTTGTCCCATCATTACAAGACCTTGTCAATAATCCCTCCCCAGCCTTCCTGGAGCTCCCTTCAGATATTGGAAGGCTACTCTAAGGTCTCCTCATAGCCTTCTCTTCTCTCATGCTCTGTGTGTGCACTTGGCCACTGTGTGATTACAGCACCTGAGTGGTTCTTACCCTTGGGCGTGGGAATGCTTTTGTTAGGTTGGAATTGAACAGCATCAGTGCAGATGTGTCCAGGGCAGACAGGTGACTGCAGCACTGCCTGGCAGGCCTTGTCCACAGCTGTTTGGGTGATTCTCAAAAAGCTTCAAATCAGGAAACTTGAGAGGGTTGGAACAGATGAGCTTTAAGGTCCCTTCCAACCCAAACCATTCTGTGGATCTATGAATCTTGCAGTGCTTGTACTGAACAGAGAGCATGGACAGCTGCCAGGGGAATATTGTTACTGAACTGTGTACAACTCAGAGCCTTTCTATATTTGTATATGGAATTCCATATTCATTCTGTATTTACATAAAGAATCAGACTTTCTGCAGGAGTAATACAGTGACCATAGAGCATTAAATATTTAATGCCAGCACAGAGTCAGCAGGTGTTTGTGTCACAGCAGGGTCGTGCTTACAGGTCTGTCCACTAGCACCCTGGTGGGTTTTGTCCTTTATTGCACCAAGGGAAGAGCTGCTTGGCATTGGCTCTAGGGATTAGTCCTTTGTGAGACACTCTGCTGGCTGATGCAGAGTTGCTGTAGTAGCTGTAATTATTCTGTTCCTCTCTGAGTCAGTTTGCACAGAAATTCCTTGGATTTCCAATGAGCAAAGATTAAAGATATCCAAAACATTCATAGGTTCATAGAATGGTTTAGGTTGGAAGGACTCTTGAGCATCACCTGCTTCCAAACCCCTGCCATGGGCAGGGACACCTCCCACCAGCCCAGGGTGCTCAAGGCCTCATCCAAACCTGACCTTGAACACCTCCAGGCAGGGAGCAGCCGCAGCCTCCCTGGGCAACCTGTGCCAGGGTCTCACCACATTCACTCTAAAGAGTTTCTTCCTCATCTCCACTCTCACTCTCCCCTCTCCCAGCTCAAATCCATTCTCCCTCATCCTGGCACTCCCAGCCCTTGTCACAAGTCCCTCCCCAACTCTCCTGCAGCCCCTTCAGGCACTGCAAGGCTGCTCTAAGGTCTCCCTGCAGCCTTCTCTTCTCCAGGCTCAACAGCCACAACTCTCCCAGCCTGTCCCCACAGCAGAGCTTCTCCAGCCCTCTGAGCATGTTTGTGGCCTCCTCTGGCCGCTCTCCAGCAGCTCCAGGGCCTCCTTGTGCTGGTTCCCCAGAGCTGGAGGCAGTGCTGCAGGTGAGGGCTGAGCAGAGCAGAGCAGAGGGGCAGAATCCCCTCCCTGTGCTGCTGCTCTCCCTGCTCTGCCTGCAGCCAGCACACAGCTGCCTCTGGGCTGCCAGTGCCCAGTGCTGGCTGCTGGGCACTTTGGCACCAACTGACACCCCAAGGTCTCCTCCTGCAGACACTCCTTGTCCAGCCTGTTTTGTTTTTGTTGGTTGTGTTTTGTGATTGGTGTTTTGTCTGCTTGCTGTTCACAGCTGTTCTATGCGTTCCAAGACGACCGTTACCTCTACATGGTGATGGAGTACATGCCCGGGGGGGACCTGGTGAACCTGATGAGCAACTATGACGTTCCAGAGAAGTGGGCAAGGTTTTACACTGCTGAAGTTGTGCTTGCATTAGATGCAATTCACTCCATGGGGTTTATACACAGGTAAAGAAGAGAAGTGTTGCTGTGTGGTGTTGTTTTGTTCCTGGTGCTGCCAGGATGACTTGAGGAGTTGATGACTTGAGGAGCTTAAACATTTATGATGTTGCTTCCTTGTTACTTCATAGTTATTCCACCTTACAGCTTTTCTGTCAGGCAAGTCTGAGGTGATACAAACCAAGGTTTTCATCAGGCTGATGGTCCTCAGCTTAGGAAACAGTGATGTTGTCCTGCTTGATCAAGAGAGACAAGAGCTGAAGTGCTCTGAACACCTTGGCCAGTGGTGCTTCTGATTAGAAAAAGTTGGCCTGGGACCTTGCTAGCAGCAGTATCCTCTGCTAGGAATTGTCAGGTCTCTGCTCTGCACCTGAAGCCTCAGTAAGCCATCAGACAAGGACCTGTGAACAGTGTGAGGAGCCTCTCCCAGCCACTTGTTTTCTTGGAAGGGACAGGATGGAAAAGTGAGGTGCAGAGCAGATGTGGCTTGGTTTCTTCCCTGAGGTGCACGAGAGTCACTTCTCAGGTGCAGGAATCTTCATTTTGGTATTTGAAGTTTTATGTGCTCTTAGCTTTTAATTGCACATGAGAAGAGTTTGAGGAAGACACAGAGTATAAATCCTCAGCTAAAAAGCAAGAGCAAACCAAGCTACTAATCCATGGCTTGAGTAGGGTTTAGAGCATGATGAGCTATGGAGCTGTGCCAGCTCCATGTCCTGGCTGCACCACCTGCACAGATGTGCTGCACACTGTAGAAGAGGCAGCAGAAGCTGCCAGCACCCAGCTGGGGCTTCTCTTACTGAAAATGCAGATGTTGACAGCAGCAGATGTTTGGGAATCTGTTTTCCATGGAGTTAGGCTGCTCAAGCCTGAGGAATGAAGGGAGGCTGATGAAATGTGAGCTCACTGCTTAATGGCTCAGGGACCTAGTGACAGAGGTCGTGGAATTGCCTGAGGCTGCTTTTGCTGCCTGGAGCTGCTTCCAGCCTCTCAGGCCCAGTGCCTGGGGGCAGAGCAGTATTGTGGCAGAGGAAGATGAGGCTGAGTCCCAGCTATGCAGGCTGGACAAAAACATGTCCCAGGGACCAGGTGGGATGTAGCCAGGGTCATGAGGGGTTGGCCAGTGTCTTTGGGATACTGTCACCTTGGAAAGGCTGCAGCAAGGGGGAGATTCCTGTAACTGGAAAGAAACAAGTTGCACACTCACCCTGCTCTGAGGAGAGCAAGGAGAAGGAGGGGATCAGGGGACCTGAAGGCTGATCAGCCTGAGGGTCACCTTTGAGAATCTGGTGGAGTGAGTTGTGAGGGAAGCATTTCCAAGCATCTGGTGGGAAGGTGATTTGGAACAGTCTGCAAGGAGTTGCCAAGGGTGCATCTTGCTTTAGCAGTCCAGTTGATGAGGGGGAACAGTGTGTGTGCTTTGTCTTGACTTTGGCAAGATTCTAGCTGTAGCCAGATGGGAAAGATGAGGTTGGAGGTGGTAGAGGAGGTAGAGGACAGTGCTTAGCAGTGTAATGTCCAGGCAGCAGTCAGCTACTCACAGTGCCTCAGAGGGCTGACACTGAGACCAGGGCTGTGTTTTCATTCACAACACAAGCAGTGCTCAGCTGAGATAGCAGGCATCAGTCATCAACTGCCCAGCAGGACTTCATGGGAAAGATGGAGCCAGAATTCTAGGATCACAGAATGACAGCATGGTTTGGGTTGGAAGGGACCTCCAAAGCTCATCCAGCCCAGCCCCTGCACTCAGCAGGGACATCCTCCACCAGAGCAGGCTGCCCACAGCCCTGTCCAGCCTCACCTGGAATATCTTCAGGGATGGGGCCTCAACCACCTCCCTGGGCAACCTGCTGCAGTGTTCCAGCAGCCTCCTGCTGCAGAACTTGTTCCTCACAGCCAATCTCAATCTGCTCTGCTCTAATTTGAAGCCATTGCCCTCATCCTGTCCCTGCAGGCCTTTTGGAACTGTGCTTCTGCAGCCTTTTTATAGCCCCCTTCAGGTACCAGCAGGCTGCTATGAGGTCTCCCTGGAGCCTTCTCCTCTTCAGGCTGAGCACCCCCAGCTCCCTCAGCCTGTCCCCACAGCAGAGCTGCTCCAATCCCCTGATCCTTTCCCTGGCCTCCTCTGGACTCTCTCCATCAGAGAGTACCCCACCTGGAGTACTGTGTGCAGTTCTGGAACCCTCAGCACAGGAAGGACATGGAAGTGTTGGAGCGGGTCCAGAGGAGGCCACAAAGATGCTCAGAGGGCTGGAGCAGCTCTGCTGTGAGGACAGGCTGAGGGAGTTGGGGTTCTGCAGCCTGGAGAAGAGAAGGCTTCGAGGGGACCTGATAGTAGCCTTCCAGTATCTGAAGGGGACCTACAGGAAGGCTGGGGAAGGATTATTTACAAGGTCCTGCAATGACAGGACAAGGGGAATGGGCTTAAACTGGCAGAGGGGAGATTTAGACTGGATGTTAGGAGGAAGTTCTTTACAGTGAGGGTGGTGAGGCACTGGAACAGGTTGC
>VWZE01014359.1:0-23759 GCA_013396675.1 Eubucco bourcierii | reverse complement strand
CCAGCCCAGCGCCCAGCAGTGCCCAGCGCAGCGCCCAGCCCAGTGTAGTGCCCAGCCCAGTGCCCAGCCCAGTGCCCAGTGCAGCGCCCAGCCCAGTGCAGTGCCCAGCCCAGTGCAGTGCCCAGCGCAGCGCCCAGCAGTGCCCAGCCCAGCGCAGCAGCCGCAGCACCGCAGGGGTCTGCAGATGCTCTGTGGTCTTTATTCACCTGCCCCGCGGGAGGCAGGGGCAGAGCTGGGAGCCTTGGGAAGGCATTGGCGCAGAGTGAGAAGGCTGCCTTCAGGGCAGACCTGCTGTGTGTGGAGCTCTTGGTAACCTCGGTGGAAGTTACACAACCTCTGCAAGACTTTGCTTCGTTGCTGCTACTTGTGGCATAAGTGCCCGAGTAAATATTTATGGGAGGGAGGCCAAGGAGAATGTTGTAACCATGGAAAACAAAGGGTTTTTAAAAATGGTTATTAAAACAAACGGATGGAGTTAGGATTTGGCAGAAATCCTCTTTGCTGGTTGTCTTCTGCTGCAGTTCTCTGCTTTGCTCTTTACAACAAACACTGTGAGGCTGCCAATTAAATGTACTTGAAGCCATAAGTGTAATAAATAAATCGTCTTAGTATTTGGTTATCCACAGTTTGGAGAAAAAAGTCATGAAGGTTGTGCTTTATGGTAATTGTCTTCTGTTTTTCCATGACCAGCTCCTCAGATGAAGCCCTCCCCTGTCGTTGCAGGTACTTGGGTGTCTCTGCAGAGAACTCCGAGGACAACAGGACAGGCTGCGGCGTGGACAAGAGTGTGGTACGGCTCGCGGCGGCCCAGCCTGCTGGGCTCCTATCAGAGCGCCTCTTGTATAGATGGCAATAAACTGAGTTCCACACCAGTTCCTCCAGTACAGGCCATGGGCATGGCAGTTGGAACTGCTGATTGCGCTTACTGGAGAAGAGACTTTCAGGTCTCTGTCTGACATTGGCTTTCTTGAGCGGCTCAACCAGCAGGGAGTGCAAGCTCTGGGGAGCTGGAGTCACAGCTCTGATCTTTAGACATGCCAAAGCCTTTGTGCAGTGTTCCTAGAGGGCCACCGTGACCCCAGGCTATGCTGGCTTGGGAACTGCACCCCAGTGTGATGGGAACCTTTGCAGCAGCCTGCAGTTTAACTCTGGAGTTGCTCTGGCTGAGAGCTCAGTGGGAAGTGCCAAATCACATACCCAGCCTGGGCATTCTGCCCCTTCCCAAACACCCCCATCAGCTGTTTTGAATGACTGTGATTTGCTGCTGTCTTAGCTGGGTTTGGAGTAGAAGAGAAGCAGAGCCTGGGTACATTCCCTTTTCTCTTGAGCTTGCAGTAGTGAGGGGCCAGTGCTCTGTGTGCTACCCAGAGAGCTTGCAAAGGGCAGGGGAATTGGTTACTGCTTTGTTGGGCTACCTGAAGCTAGTGAAGGCTGAAGTGTCTTGATTTCTTTCTCTGTGTTGGTGTGTTCCATACATTTTGTTTCCCTCACGAGCCCTTGGCTGTCCATGCAAGCAAAGGCAGCCCTGCAAATATTTGCAAACCCCTAAAGCTGTGAGCTGGCCTTTGGGTGACTGTGAAGAGAGGTACTGAATGGCCTTGGCTCAGCCGGTGGCACACGTGGAGTTAACCCTCAAGGGTCCTGCCCCTGTTGCCAGCTGTGTTTGAATGTCTTGGGGGTTTGGGGAGGTGAAGCTCTGGAAGGATTTGAGTGGTTTAGAGAGGTTTAACTAATTCTGTCTTTACTGTGAGATATTTTTACCCCACAGTTCTTTCTCAGCTGTTTTTCTTTCGTTCCATGCTGCAATGCCAACGGTAATGTTGATACATGGTTAGCAAATTAATTAGTTCTGGAAGTAGAACATAAGAAACTACCTGCTCTGTCTGCATTTTGTCCTGGGGCTAAGTCTCTTTTGGGAGGGACCCAGGGCCAAAAATTTCCAAGAAATTCATTGTGTTTTGCAAGTGGGTAAAATGGCACAGAACTAGGGTGGGAAGCTGGGCACTAATGGATTTCAGAATCCTTCACCCTAACTTCAAAGCTTTGTGAAGATTTGGCTCCTTACCTTGGTTTAGCATTACCATAACCACCTATAAACACTTCAGATAGGGAGAAAGAGGCAAGTACAGATTCTTCTGCACTGGGTCTTTGGTTTCCTTCATTGCTCAGGGTGCAGAACCACACACACTGTGCCATGGTGATTAAAACATAGTAGCATGGCAGCTCCCAAGGGATTTTTCTTGGCTTCTCTGCTGTAGGAACACTTTTCCATAGTCCTTTCCTGTCCTACATCCTACTCAAAATGATAACTGAGAACACCTTAAAAGATAAAGAAATGCTTTTATTCTACCTGCCTTGTATCTGGAAGTTGCTGAAGGAATTGCTCAGTCTGCTGACGTCAGATTGTGCAAAGCTTCTCTGTAAGCCTGTTGGGTCCTACTGATGAAATGAGAGTGCAGCACTGTGAGAGCATGCAGACACAGAAAGGAGCAAGAGGAGGCACCAGAGGACCAAACTAGCAGGAGTCAGTAACAGAAACATATCTGTGCTGGTTTGAGGCTCAGTTGCCAGAGGGCTTTTTGGGCCTCTTCAGAGAACCACAGAATGGTGTGAGTTGGAGGGGGCACCTGGAGATCGTCTCCTCCAGCTCCCTGCTCAGGCAGATTTGCCTACAGAAGGTCACACAGAAACATGTCCAGGTTTTGGTTTTGAAAGTCCTGAGGGAAGGAGGCTCCACAGCCTTTCCAGGCAGCCTGCTCCAGTGCTCTGGCTCCCTCAGTAAAGAAGTTTCTCCTCAAGTTCAAACCAAACCTCCTGTGCTCTAGTCTGTGCCCACTGCCCCTTGTCCTATCACTGGGCACCACTGAAAAGAGCCCAGCCCCATCCTCATGTCCTTTAGCTCTTGCTGAGCATCCAGAAGATCCCTCTGGGGCTGCTCTTTTCCAGGCTAAAGAGCCCCAGGGCTCTCAGTTTCTCCTCATCACAGAGATGCTCCAGGCCCCTCAGCATCTTTGTGGCCCTCTCCAGTAATTCCCTGCCTCTCTTGAACTGGGGACCCCACAACTCCAGGTGTGGCCTCACCAGGGCAGAGTAGAGGGGCAGGAGAACCTCCCTTGAGCTCCTTAATGCAGCCCAGGAGACCATTTGCTTCCTTGGGCACAAGGGCACATTACTGGCTCATGGGGAACTTGTCCACCAGCACTGCCAGGTCCTTCTGCCCAGAGCTCCTTCCCAGCAGGTCCCCCTTCAGCTGTCCTGGTGCAGGAGGTTGTTCCTCCCCAGGTGCAGGGCTCTACACTTGCCCTTGTTGAACTCGATGAGGTTCAGTTCTGCTCAGCTCTCCAGCCTGTCCAGGCCACTCTGGCAGGCAGCACAGCCTGAGGGGTTTGCCAGCCACTCCTCCCAGTTGTGTGTCAGCAGCAGGAGTCCATCCTGTCCCTTCAGCCAGGTCACTGATGAATATACTGAGCAAGGCTGGGCCCAGTCCTGACCCTATGCAGCCTGTCTAGCAGGGCTCTAAAATGAGTAACCAAGAGCTGCAGGAGCAGTTTGACTTAGCTTAGTCCTCACAGATTCACAGACTGCATGGGGTTGGAAGGGACTTTCAAAGGTCATCCTGTCCAATCCTTCTGCACTCAGCAAGGACACCTCCAGCTAGATCAAGCTGCCCAGGGCCACATCAAATCTGGTCTTGGATGTCTCCAGGGATAGGGCCTCAACCACATCCCTAGATCCAGTCTCTCCCCACCCTCACTGTGCAGAACTTCTTCCTGATGTCCAACCTAACTCTACCCTGCTCCAGTTCCAAACCACTGCCCTCATCCTGTCCCCACAGGCCCTTCTGAACAGTCCCTCCCCAGCCTGCCTTCAGGTCCTCTTCAGACATTGAAATGCAGCTCTAAGGTCTAACTTTTGTCAGATCCTGTCCCCACACCAGAGTGTGATGTGTGTGTGGGTGACAGAGCTGTGCAGTGTTAAAGCTGCTTCTTGTAAGAAACATTTTTAGATTCTTTGGGGTGGGATCTCAAAGTCCTCAGGTAAAACTCCACTGTGAATAAGCTGATAGTGCAGAGGCAGCAGTGAATGTTCTGGAATATTTGTTTAAGTTTTAAATTTTCATGCATGTTCTTTCGTGTTTATAGCTGGAAAATATGCAGAAGATGATCTATGAGTTGGAAGAACAACTACATAATGAAATGCAGTTGAAAGATGAAATGGAGCAGAAATGCAGGTGAGACTTTGAACTGTTACTGTTTACATCCTATAGACATGTCCAGCACTTCAGCTCTGGATTTCTGCTGCAGACACTACCTGAGTAAGACCAGCAATGCTTCTGGAGTTCTCCAGGGAGGTTCCAGACACAGGTTTAAGTCATTTTAAAGCAATGTTTAAATTATCTTCTTGAATATAATGTGAAAGAAATGTTCTGTTTTCACTGGCACTCAGGTGGCTTTCTGAGCACATCAGTGGTTGAGATTACAGCTCTGAATTCAGATGTTTTATTGAACAGAGCTACAGAATGAGCCTGCTGACTTTAAAAGAAGCATGAAATATACATATATGTATATGTATGCATACACACACACATACATGTATCTGTGCATATATATACACACATATGTGGGGGCATAGATTGGGTTACTGGAAGGGACCCTCCAAGGGCATCTTGTCCAACTGCCCTGCAGGCAGCAGGGACACCTCCAACCAGAGCAGGCTGCCCAGGGGCACATCCAGTCTGATCTTGAATGTCTTAAGGGACAGGGCCTTAATCACCTCCCTGGGCAGCCTGTGCCAGTGTCTCACCACCCTCACACTGCAGAACTTCCTCCTGAGATCCAACCTAACTCTGCCTTGCTCCAGCTCCAAACCCTTGCCTCTCGTCCTGTCCCCACAGGCCCTTCTGAACAGTCCCCTGCCCAGCTTTCCTGTAGCCCCCTTCAGGTACTGGCAGGCTGCTCTAAGGTCTCCTTGGAGCCTTCTCTTCTCCAAGCTGAGCAGCCTCAACTCCCTCAGCCTGTGGCTGGGATATTCTCGTGTTAATGCTAACCTGTTCTGCACATACAGTTTGTGCATTTCCAGATTAAGGCAGAAAATAGTCACCTAAAGTGCTTAGAATTGGCAGCAAAAGATACATTTTCCAGATTATTTCCAATGATCAGGATTCTCCTCCACTTCAGATGTTTGTTGCCAAACAGCATTATGCAGAACACAGGAGTTCACTTCAGGAACTGTCAATCATTTCACTAGAAACCCACTCTGTGTAAGGTGTCCTCCTCAAACATGACTGAAGTGATTTTGGTTTGGTTTTAGATCTTCTAACATCAAGCTAGACAAGATAATGAAGGAACTGGATGAAGAGGTAATTTTTTTTCCTCGCTGAAGCCTTCTTATTTGGGTAAAGAATGTGGATAGTGCTTTTGTTATTGAAGAGATTCCTTCTCTGACTGAAAAAGTTCCCATTTGAGAGCAAGCTACCACAGCTCAATGTGCAGCACTGGGAGATACCTTTTTGTTTGCACACATATTTGAAACCTTTTGCTTTCTACAAGTCATGCTGAGTTCTGTGCTTAGCCTTGCTCATCACAACATGTTCCAGAGGGATAATTAATTGATGCCAGAGGTGATTTTCAAAGATTCATTTTGTTTATTAATATTCAGAACTCTCACCACCTCAACCTCTGTTTAGGTTCTTTGCACTGCCATAGAAACGTTTTACAGATAATAACATAGGACCTAGGAGTAACTGTCAATAATATATAACATTAATTGAGCTGAGTTGAACTGGAAGAGAAGGTTTCTGCTTTCACTGTGCCGCTTGCGGTCGCTGTGCCGCTTGTGGTATCTACCCCGCTTGCGGTCACTACACCACCTACCCGCTAGGTGGACTCGGGGAGCTCCTTTCTGCTATGGCAGAAGGCAATGGTGAGTTACAAGAGGCTCTAAGTATTTACTCACAAATTATCTCCTGACTGGCAGGGCTGACTACAGCTTCAGACAGTGCCCAAATGCTTTCAGGGAATTCTGTTACTGTCTTGTCAGCTGCTGAGGCTTCTGATTCTTCCCAGGCTGCTGGGTGCTGAGGAAAGGAGGCAGACATCTCTGACCTGGTCCTGATCTCCTCTGGATGATCTGTGTGCCTCCAGGACTTCCGTCTTGGCAGGAGGCTTTCAGGTGCAGGCAGGATGCGATGCCATGTGCCGCCTCAGCACGGTGTCAGGCTGGCTGTGCAGGCATTGAGAGCCTGCTCCTGGTAAACTCTTGGCAGGCGGTTTCCAGGCAGGTCAGGGTACAATAAGGCAATAGCAGCAGTAGCAAGCAGCAGTCACGAATACAAGGGCAGAGCAGGTTGTGTCACCTGCTCATCTCCTTTTATCAATACAGGCTAAGACTAATGTGCCTTTGGACACAGCAGAGCCAATCAGAATGGCAGTTAGCCAAGCCTGACCATATTAGGTGAAGCCATAGGCTTCCTTTACCCTTTTTAGGGCAGACACAGGCCTAGCACAAGGCAGGCACAAGCTGAGTGTGTGTGCACCTTGTTTAAAACAGGATGCCAAACAACTCTGGGCAAGCCACAGCCCTCAGACTCAGTGGATCCAGGTTCTATGTCCTCTTTCCCATGGTTGCTTCTCCCCAGAACAGAAGTAGAGAGAGCAGAAGAACATCTCTCAGCAAACCAGGACATGGATAAGCCTATTTTGGCCTGCTTAGGCCTACCACAACACAGTGTCTTTGGAGTCTATCAAAATCAGCTGCTCTAGAATTCTAGAATGCTCAGGTGATTTGCTGTTGAGCCCTTATGTTGTCTCACAGTGATGTGAATAGTTGCTTACATCTAATCACACTAATGATAACTTTTCCAGTAATTCCATGCATTGATCATGTATGAAGTAAAAAAGCCAAACGATCTTTTCAGGGAAGCCAGAAACTCATTAATTGGAAGGCATCCATTTCCTTGATTAATTAGTTGCAGGGACACTGGCTCAGGGTGCTGAGCCAGCTCATTTAAGCTCTCTTCTTACCCTGAAAGGTTGGACTGGATGATGCTTGAGGTCCCCTCCAACCTGGTATTCTGTCAATCTAGGAGTCACTCCTTAAAATGCTTTTAACTATAGGGAAATCAAAGAAAGAGCTTGGAGTCAACAGTGTCTCAGATGGAGAAGGAAAAGATGGTGCTGCAGCATAAGATAAATGAGTACCAAAGGAAGATGGAGCAGGAGAGCGAGAAGAGACGGAACGTGGAGAATGAAGGTACACGAGTGGGCAGCCCTGGCACTGATCCCCTGGATGAGGTGTTCTGGGCAATCAGTTACTGCTGTACCACCCCAGGTGCTGTGCTTAAAGGGATCTTTTCAAATCATGGGCACAAATGTTGAGTTTGTTTTTATAGGAACACAACATTTTTGTCCTTGTTTTCAAACTGCTTTCTTTCAAACTGTGTGGTTGTGTCCTGCAAGCTTGGGCTTGGGCCTAAAATGTGTAGGAGAAGCAAAAAGTCACCAAAAGACCTGCTGCTCTTGAGTGCCTTTGTGTGAGAACAAAACCAAACTAAGGATTTTTTAACCTCTGAAATATGAATGATGTCATTTCTCTTTAGTGTCCACATTGAAAGATCAGATGGAAGACCTGAAAAAACTCAGCCAGCATTCACAGGCTACAAATGAGAAGATAGCACAGCTACAGAAGCAGGTATGGTGTTTCTCTTACTGCCTTCATGTTTTCTTAGATTTGAAAAGGAATGCTGAACAACCTCACAGGTTGCCCAGGGAGGTGGTTGGGCCCCATCCCTGGAGATGGGGAGGCTCAACAGGGCTCTAGGCAACCTGATCAACCTGAGTTGAGAATGTCCCTGCTGGCTGCAGGTAGGGTTGGACTGGATGACCTTCAGAGGTCCCTTCCAACCCAGACCATTCAATGGTTCTGTGATTCTATCATTCTATGATTCAGCCAGAGCAAAACTGGTCCCACTAATTTTCATCCTTGAGAATCTTGTCTGTTTTATTTTAAACAGCTAGAAGAAGCCAACGATCTGCTGAGGACAGAATCGGATACAGCAGCAAGGCTGAGGAAGGGTAACACAGAAATGAGCAAGTCCTTGAGTCAGGTAGAATCACTCAACAGAGAACTGCAGGAAAGGTGCAGAGTTCTGGAATGCACAAAACTGCAGGTGGAGAAAGATTATTACCAACTGCAAGCAGCTTTGGAGTCTGAACGAAGGGACAAAAGCCATGGATCCGAAATGATTGGAGAACTAAAGGGTAGGTCTGGTACAGTTCTGCTTTACCAAGAGGTGTGGTAACTCTACTTGATTAAGTAAAGGAGAAGTGCACAGAGGGAGGAAGGGTAGCTGCAAACCAAGGGGGCTTAATAGGACAGATTGTCAGGGTTGGATCTTGTCTGCTGATTGGGTATGAGCAGCTCCTAAGAAAGAGAGTATCAGAATCAGAGTGGGAAACGCTGCTGTGAGGCTGCCCAGACTGAGAGCAGAAACCAGTGGGACAAAAAGCTGAAAAAATGATGAACAAGTACAGGAGAAGAGCAGCACGCGAGGGCAGGCAGAGCAGTGCGCCGGGGCAGGCAGAGCAGCGCGCGAGGGCGGGCAGAGCAGCGCGCCGGGGCGGGCAGAGCAGCGCGCCGGGGCGGGCNGGGGCAGGCAGAGCAGCGCGCCGGGGCAGGCAGAGCAGCGCGCCGGGGCAGGCAGAGCAGCGCGCCGGGGCAGGCAGAGCAGCGCGCCGGGGCAGGCAGAGCAGCGCGCCGGGGCAGGCAGAGCAGCGCGCCGGGGCAGGCAGAGCAGCGCGCCGGGGCAGGCAGAGCAGCGCGCCGGGGCAGGCAGAGCAGCGCGCCGGGGCAGGCAGAGCAGCGCGCCGGGGCAGGCAGAGCAGCGCGCCGGGGCAGGCAGAGCAGCGCGCCGGGGCAGGCAGAGCAGCGCGCCGGGGCAGGCAGAGCAGCGCGCCGGGGCAGGCAGAGCAGCGCGCCGGGGCAGGCAGAGCAGCGCGCCGGGGCAGGCAGAGCAGCGCGCCGGGGCAGGCAGAGCAGCGCGCCGGGGCAGGCAGAGCAGCGCGCCGGGGCAGGCAGAGCAGCGCGCCGGGGCAGGCAGAGCAGCGCGCCGGGGCAGGCAGAGCAGCGCGCCGGGGCAGGCAGAGCAGCGCGCCGGGGCAGGCAGAGCAGCGCGCCGGGGCAGGCAGAGCAGCGCGCCGGGGCAGGCAGAGCAGCGCGCCGGGGCAGGCAGAGCAGCGCGCCGGGGCAGGCAGAGCAGCGCGCCGGGGCAGGCAGAGCAGCGCGCGAGGGCAGGCAGAGCAGTGTGAGTTGTCAGGCAGAGCAGCGCGCCAGGGCAGACAGAGCAGTGTGAGTTGTCAGGCAGAGCAATGTGTCTTAGTCACACTGTACTTTCCTTACCACATCCGGGTAACAACCTCCAGCAGAGGGTTGTAGGCTTATGCTGCTTTTCTCGTTGACACCTAAACATCTGCATGTAATTCCAGCACTGTGTACTGCTCTTCCAGACATCAGTTTAACACACATGAGGAAATCTCAGACATAGGAATACTTTATCTTTTCTGTCTAGAGTTTCTTAGGCCTTGCCAGGATGTCTCTCTGTGCTAAGAACAACGTGACCTGCACTGCAGGCAGGTGGCTTTGAAAGGCCAGGTGTTATCTGGGATGCTGGATTTTAGAGGCATGGATATAAAGGGACTAATGCACTTGTGTAGAAATAGCCTGTTCTCAGCTTTTGTTGCTGCCTGCATGCACAAGCTTGGACATGTGTACACATACAAGCACACACACTGCTGCTGCCACTACTCAGCCTTTGAGAAGGCCTCTTTGTGGCCCTTCAATACTAAAAGAGGGCTTACAAGACAGTCCTCTTACCAGGGCCTGTATTGACAGAATATGGGACAATGGTGTTGATTGGAAAGGAGCAGATTTACAGTAGATAAAATGAAGCATTTTTTACAGTGAGGATGGTGAGACCCTGGAACAGGTTGCCCAGAGAAACTGTTGATACCCTGTGCCTGGGTGTGTTCAGAACCAAGTTGGATGGGACTTTGAGCAACCTGATCTAGTGGAAAAGTGTCCCTGCCTGTGGCAGGAGGCTTGGAACTGGATGATCTCTAAATGCCCCTTCCAAACCAAACCACTCTGTGATCCTGCTTGACATTTAGCCTAAACTTCTGAAGGCAGACAGGGTCTTGGGGCAGCTGCTGTCGGGGACAAGGAATAGTTCTCTCCGTGGCAGAGCACCAGTCAGAGGTGAGTCCATGTGGCACTGGAGCTGTTTCAGAGTGGCTTTCTCTGGAGCCTTAGCTCCATGTTAGTGGAGTTAGCAACAGGAGAGGTGCTTGCTGCAGAGCACAGCAGAACTGGTATGAGAGGAAGAACCTTTGCATCTTAGCTGTGGGAAGGGATGGGAGGGAGGCACCAAGGTCTGCAAGTGACTGCTTTTTGTTCATATGCCTTGCACAAGGACTGGCCAAAAAGATCAGTCTGCTTTACATTGCACAGCCTCTGCATGTCTGGAAAAGGTGAAGCTGTCAATGTTTCAGGGGCCAGAAATCAGTACTGGTTGTTTTAAAAGCCAATTGGTCTGAGCTGAGTACTGACACTGATGGCATTGAACTTCTCCCGGCAGTTCGGATCACAACGCTGCAAGAAGAAGTGAAAAACATTAAAAACAACCTGGAAAGGGTGGAGGCAGAAAGAAAACAAGCACAGGATTTGCTGAATCACTCTGAAAAGGTATGGCAAAGTGATGCTGAGGCTGATGTTCTTTGTCAGCCTTCAACTGCATTTTCAGAGTCTTTATTGCAGTCAGTCTTGTGACTAACTGAGCAGCACTCACCTCAGCCTCGCCAGCGTGCCAGGTCTCACAAGGCCTCAGATACTTCTTACGTGGAGCTTTGGGCAGACAATTCATGTTTGTCCTTCACTGTCACTTTTGTTCTGCCTACCTGTCACAGCAGAGACTTTCCTCTGTGAGCTGAGCTTTTTAAAACCCTGACATTTTATTTCTGCTTTTACTGGAGGTTAATTGAGCAGGACCAGTGTGAGACCTTTTGCTCAACTCTGAGGCTGAACCATTTCACATTTATTTCCTTCCTTCTTAAAGAATGGTAGCAGCTCTGATTCCTGCTCCAAAATGGAGAAACAAGTGAAGA
Organism: Eubucco bourcierii; assembly: GCA_013396675.1. Lineage (NCBI taxonomy): Eukaryota > Metazoa > Chordata > Aves > Piciformes > Ramphastidae > Eubucco > Eubucco bourcierii. The sequence goes on along the minus strand of VWZE01014359.1, from coordinate 12,603 downwards.
AGAGTAAAAGGAAAGCCTTCTCCCTTTTTGTTCTGTAGTTAACTGTGTCTGGGGAGGTCAGGTAACAGCTGTGCTGTTGTGGTCTGCCCAAACAAACCAGGGCTGGTTGCTGTGAGAGGCACAAGCAGTTCCCATTCCCACTGGGTGTGGGTGAAGCACCCATCCAAAGGCAAGACCCTGCCTCTCCAAGCTCTTCTGGGCTTGTTTGGTGAGCCCAGCAGCAAAGCAGAGTGCATCCAGTGACAGGAATTCAGATTCCACCATGCTCTGGTGCTGTCAGTGGATTAGTTGTGTGTTTCCAGTTTAGGTGGCTACTGCTCACTAATGCTGAGAAGTTTCCATAATCCTTTGATTTTTGTAGACTACTGACAAAAGAGAGTGAAGTTTCCTGCAGAGCCCTGAGTGCAGTTTCTGGCTGCTGCTGTTCTTTGTCAAGCATACTGATAGCTTGATTGCTATCAGCAAAGCAACACTGATAATTTCTATGTGACCAAAAGTGGAGACTGGAGAAGGGAAGTGTGATTCCCTCAGATGTTATACAAACAAGACATCTGGTAACTTTTTTCCTTATCTTTAGGAAAAGAATAATTTAGAGATAGATCTGAACTACAAACTGAAGTCGTTACAAGACAGGTTGGAGCAGGAAGTGAATGAACACAGAGTGACCAAAGCTCGGTTAACAGACAAACACCAGTCACTGGAGGAGGCCAGATCAGTGGCAATGTGTGGTAAGTGTCTTGCAAGTTTCAGGTAAATGCATAATGAAAGGGTATTGTAATTAGGGTTTATTAAAGCACCTTCTAACTGAGTACTCACACAAGTGGTTAATCTTTGTGTAAAGAAAAAGCATATCAAGAGAACAGGACAGCCACAGCCTTTCAGTTAGTTTTTCTACCTTGGTGCTGATCCCATGCAAATTTTCCTTGCAATGCTTTGAGTATCTTCCTACAACTGCAAGTCACAGCCTTTCTTGGTTCCTAAAATGATGTTGAGTCTTGGAGTTGTGGCTGTTGTTAAGCAGAGTTACAAGAAAACATCATCAAGACAGCATTTGCTCTTTGGAGCACTCATCCTGTGTAGCTGCATTGCAAGCAGAGATGAACTGGTGCAGTGTGAGGCTAAAGGGTCTTTTGTGGGTACAAACCCATGAATGAAAGAGATCTCGATACCATCAGTGACTATGTCAAGTTTTCTGGGCCTGTCCTCTTTACTGTCTTCATCCATGCTCTGGGTGAGGGCACTGAGGCACCCTCAGTGAGTCTGCAGGTGGCACCAAGCTGGGTGGCTGTGTCCAGCTGCTAGAGGTCAGGGAAGCTTTACAGGGGGACATGGACAGGTGAGAGCCATGGGCCAAGGCTCACTGGATGGAACTCAACAAGGCCAAGTGCCAGGTCCTGCACAGCTCACGACAACCCCATGGGAACCTACAGGCCTGGGAATGTGTGACTGGGAAGCTGCAAACTGGAGAGGGACCTGGGGGTGCTGGTTGGCAGTCACTGAACAGGAGCCAGCAGTGCCCAGGTGGCCAAGCAGGCCAAGGGCATCCTGGCTTGGCTCAGAAGCAGGGTGGGCAGCAGGGACAGGAGGGGATCATCCCCTGTGCTCAGCACTGCTGAGCCCACACCTCCAGTGCTGTGTTCAGCTCTGGGCCCCTCACTGCAGGAAGGACACTGAGGGGCTGCAGCCTGTCCAGAGCAGGGTAGGGAGGCTGGAGAAGGGCCTGGAGCAGCTGGGGGTGAGGAGGGGCTGAGGGAGCTGGGGGTGTGCAGGGGGAGCAGAGGAGGCTGAGGGCAGAGCTCATTGCTCTCTGCAGCTGCCTGTGAGGAGGGGGCAGCCTCTGCTCCTTGGTGCCAAGGGACAGCAGCAGAGGAAATGGTTCCAGGCTGCCCCAGGGGAGGCTCAGGCTGGAGCTCAGCAAATCTTTGTGCCCTGGAAGGGCTCTCAACCATTGGCACAGGCTGCCCTGGGCAGTGCTGGAGTGCCCATCCCTGGGGGTGTTCCAGCAGCCTGTGGAGCTGTGCTTAGGGCCATGGTTTGGTGTGACCCTGCAGTGCTTTGTTGAGGGTTGGAGTGGATGATCTTGGAGGTGTCTTCCAGCCAGATGTGTTCCATGATTCTGTGTGAGGTACTCAGCACCTCAATGTCTGGTTTGTAAGTTCTCCAAAAGCTAGAATGAGTGGCAGCATCTCTGCTCTCACTCTGCTGTCCACTCATGGCAATGAGTCTTTGCCTTTGTTTCACAATGATTGCTTCAAGAAGCTGCTCTTTGCATTTCTTTCACTGTTTATCTGTCACTTGTCCTGTTGATATTCCAGTGCTTTGAATGCAAGTGGGAATTACATCTTGTAATAAGACCAGTGAGCAGTCCAGCTATCAGCTGAAGACCTTAAACAGTTGCTCAAAGGGGTCTGAGAAAGATGAGGATATTTACAACTGTGCTGATGAAAATATTCTTGCAGGTGCTACAGAGTAATTTTTGTTGGTTTTACTTTTCTATGCGTACTCTTGTTTAGAAATGGAAAAAAAAGTCAAGGAAGAAAGGGCAGCAAGAGAAAAGGCAGAAAATCAGGTAGTTCAAGCTGAAAAGCAGTGCTCCATGCTGGACTTCGACCTGAAGCAATCCCAGCAGAAACTGGAGCACCTTCTTGAGCAAAAGGAGAGACTGGAAGATGAAGTAAGTAAAATGTTCATTGCTAACAGTTTTCAGATAGAAAAGGAATTACAGTTCCCTGAGAAGTGGAAAATGAAATCCACTTAGACTGGACTTAGCTAATTTCTGAGGGTTAGGTAAATTTTGCATTTTATTGCTCTTGGATGCCTCAGTTCAGTATGATCCAATTTTTTGAAGGGGGAAACTTGCTAATGAGGTTGGCTGTGTACCCTGACTGGTCTGGATGCTCTGCACTTCTGAGTCTGCATCGTCAGAAAAGCATTTGGTCAAGAAATGCAATTAGAATACTGAGTGTGAAAACAAGGAGTGGAGAGTCATAGTAGTGTCCTCACTTGGGTTGGGGGGGAGGTTGTGGCACCTTAGGGAGTCAGTGTGGGGGCAGGTTGTGGCACCTTAGGGAGTCAGTGTGGGGGCAGGTTGTGGCACCTTAGGGAGTCAGTGTGGGGGAGGTTGTGGCACCTTAGGGAGTCAGTCTGGGGGCAGGTTGTGGCACCTTAGGGAGTCAGCAGGGAGTTGTGCCTTGTGTAAATCAGTTTTCTATCTGGTTGGTGGGCTGCTATTTCTATTAGTGTGAGAATTTTTTTTCTCATCTAAAATCCACAGAGAGGTTTTTCCAGCAGCCAGTTTGGGTTTCTTCCATTGTTGCCTTTCAGAGAAGCTAGAAGAGGTTTGGTGCTTTCAGAGCAGCTAAGTCCAGGGAAGCTTTCTCCTCCCGCAGCGTTGCAGCAGTGCACTCTGTGAGGGCAGCAGCTCTCTGCAGATCACTTCACCAAGGTGTTGGGAGCTTTACCATCTAGGCAGTGCTGTTTGACATCAAGCAGTCCATGCACGAAGCACTTGCAAGCAGCTGCAGTTGGTTGTTCAGCAAACAGCTCTGACCTGAAGCACTTCCCCTGCAGGTGAGGAACCTGACCCTTCAGCTGGAGCAAGAGGCCAGCAAGCGGATCATGGCGCAGAGTGAGCTGAAGGCACAGGCTTTTGAAGCAGATAACTTGAAGGGTTCTGAGAAGCAGCTGAAACAGGAAATCAACACACTGCTGGAAGCAAAGAGATTGCTGGAATTTGAGTTGGCTCAACTTGCTAAGTAAGTAGAAATCTGAAGTAGAATGGAAAAAGTCTCTCAGTGAGGCGTGTGGTGCTTTGCCTGCTCCTGGGGCACAGGCAGGTTTGCCTAAACTAAAGGAATATTTTTAGCTGCATGTTATGATTTCTGCATGGAGCCTTCAGTGCTGGGATAGCTTCATTATGAGCTACAGTGCAGAACAATTCTCAGCTCCTCATTCTGTGTCAAGGCATACATACATATATATACATATAGATATATACAGACACACCACTTTTAATTGAGTTCTTCATGGATGGATTTTTGTGATGCTGCTTCTCAAATTGTGTGCTGCTTTTAGTTTTACTACACAGGAGTCAGCAGCTTTTGGAGGTTTTTCTGCCTTAACCACCTGGTGCAAGCTGACTGAAGACATTTTTCATTAATTTGACTTTGGTCTCCTCTTCCTTCAGCTGACAGCATTTCTCCACTGAGTCTTTTAAAATAAATCCTCTCCTCTTCTAAAGTCTGTGCTGAAGCCATCATCAGGGTAGAAAAAGAATGCAATTATGTTGCTAAAGTAATCATCAGGGTAGAATCAGGAACATGGTGGAGATAGTTAGGCTATAGCAGACCGTTGGTATTTGCTAGACCATGTGCAAGCAAATGTAAGATCTCAGCAGGATGCTCCTCTGGTCAGAAGCAGTCTGGCTAGGAGTAGTCTGCCTTTGTTAGCTGCTAGGAGCTGGATTTTTACAGTTCTCCTTTTTCCATTTGTTCCAAGGCAGTACAGAGGAAATGAAGGTCAGATGCGTGAGCTCCAGGATCAGCTGGAAGCTGAGCAGTACTTCTCGGTAAGCTTTGCAGAGAATGGTGACACAGAATCACTGAACACTGCAGAGTTGCATTTTTTAAAATGTAAATAACAACCTGGCATAAATCAACAATCCACAACATCCTGCTTGTGATACAAACAATGAGCAAAAAAACCAAAACAAAACCAAAGGAGAACATTAGATACTCTGCTGTGTAGTTTTGCAGTAATTTGCTAATCTGCTATGTTGCATTGAGTAGCTCTTACCTGAAGTTGTCATCTCAGGAGGTCCTGTCTGGAGGTTGGAAAAGAATCATAAGAATCACAGAATGGTTTCAGTTGGAAGGGACCTCCAAAGGGCATCCAGTCCAACCCCCTGCTATCAGCAGGGACATCCTCCACTAGAACAGGCTGCCTGCCACCCTGTTGAGCATCACCTTGGTTATCTCCAGAGATGAGGCCTCAATCACCTCCCTGGGCAACCTGCTGCAGTGTTCCAGCAGCCTCCTGGTACAGAACTTGTTCCTCACATCCAATCTCAGTCTGCTTTGCTCTATTTTGAAGCCATTGTCCCTCATCCTGTCCCTGCAGGCCTTTGCAAACAGTCTCCCTGCAGCCTGCTTGTAGCCCCTTCAGGTCCTGGCAGGCTGCTATTAAGTCTCGCTGGAGCCTTCTCCAGGCTCCCTCAGCCTGTCCCCACAGCAGAGGTGTTTTTTTGATGTAACTGCAGTCTCTGTAGAGAGTTCAAAATCTCCATGCTTACTGGGATATGCTCCTTGCTTACCAGAATATGCCCCATGCTATTGATTCTCATAAGTACATTTAAGACCCATAGACCCAGCAACATTCCACATGTGTTCCTCATCCTGAGAATATACTTTCTTTGTACCACATTCCCCAAGGAGGCTTATTTGTGTCCCAGGTAGCCAGAAATCTGTATTTTATAGATTTGGGTTTACCTCTTTAATTTCTGTGAGCAGCAACAGTAGCACAAGGTGCTCTGCAGCCCCTGAACTTCAGACATATTTGTGAATATGGACAACTTCACTTTGGGAAGCAGTCTGAGCCCAGAGGAGGCCACAAAGATGATCCAAGGGTGGAACACCATTGCCATGAGTATCCTCAAGGAGCAGCTGGGGTTGTTCAGCCTGGAGCAGAGAAGACTCTTGAGGGGGACCTTAGAGCTGCCTGTCAATACCTAAAGGGATCCTACAGGAAGGCTGCAGAGAGGCTTTTTCTGAGGGTGCCCAGACAGGACAAGGGGAAATGGTTTGGAGCTGAGGCAGAGCAAGGCTACAGTGGAGCTGAAGAAGGAGTTCTTCAACATTAGGGTGTTGAGATTCTGGAATAGGTTGCCCAGGGAGGCTGTGGCTGCCTCCTCTCTGGAGGTGTTGAAGGCCAGGTTGGATGAAGCCTTGGGCAGCCAAATCTAGTTAGGAGGTGTCCCTGCCCGTGGCAGGGGCTTGCAGTAGATTATGTCTGAGGTCGCTTCCAACCTGAGCCAGTCGAGGATTTCATGAAGTATCTTTGAACTTGGGTCTTCCTGGCAGGGGTAATTAAAAAATGTTGTTTACAAAACTCCAGATGATTGTAATTCCCTGATAGAGACCTATGCAGTGCTCTCCAGCACATTGCTGACAAGGACATTTGGGGCATTGTGCCTTGTTCTGATTTTTCTCTTTTTCACTAACATGTGAAATGAGCCATTTGTGATTCACTCTGAACCAAGATTTCAACTTTGGGAATGAGTAGTGGTGTTAGTGACAGGATAGTAATTAAGAACAGAATTTGTTCTTGTAAATAGGCCCTCTGAGGAACCAGGGATTAGACAGAGGCATATCATTCACAGGAAGCTTACAGCCCTAGAGAACAGGTCCATGGCTCCAAAGAGGCTACAGGAGGTGGAGACTTTGGGTGGCTTTAGGCTTGTTTCATAGAATCATAGAATGGGAAGGTTGGAAGGGACATCAAGGATCATCTAGTTCCAACCCCCTGCCATAGGCAGGGACACCTCCCACTAGCACAGGGCACTCAAGGCCTCCTCCAACGTGGCCTTGAACACCTCCAGGCAGGGAGCAGCCACAACCTCCCTGGGCAACCTGTGCCAGTGTCTCACCACCCTCAACCTGTGCCAGTGTCTCACCACCCTCACTGCAAACAACTTCCTCCTAACATCCACTTCCAATCTCTCCTCTGACACTTCAAACCCATTCCCCTTGTCCTGCCATTCCCAGACCTTGTCAATAGTCCCTCCCCAGCCTTCCTGGAGCCCCCTTCAGATCCTGCAAGGCCACTCCAAGCTCTCCTGGAGGCCTTCTCCTCTCCAGAATACAGAGCCCCAACTCTCTCAGCCTGTCCTCACAGCAGAGCTGCTGCAGCCCTCTCAGCATCTTGGTGGCCTCCTCTGCACTGGCTCCAACACTTCCATGTCTTTCCTCTGCTGTGGGCTCCAGAACTGCACCCAGACTGCAGTTGGGGTCTGAAGAGAGCAGAACAAAGGGGCACAATCCCCTCCCTTGCCCTGCTGCCCACACTGCTCTTGCTGCAGCCCAGCACACAGTTGCTGTCTGGGTTGCATGTGCACACTGCAACAGTGCAGTGGCTAACAGTGTGAGACTGTGATGCTCCAAGAGGATGCAGTTTTGTCCTGTGGTCTCCAACAGACCCCCTCAGCTGTATTCAGTGCCTGCCCTCCCTTTTGTTAGCAGCTGTGTTTGTACAACTATGCAGCACACCAGACAGGAAAACTGAAAGCTAACTTGGTCACATCAGTGCCCTGCACAGGGGAGACTGGGAAGGAGCATCCTGGAACTCCGATGAAGGCAGTGCTGGTGTGTGCTTGGAGTTTGACAGGTTCGAGCCAACCAGTGCCGAAACAAGGAGGAATTACCCTATGCAAGTGGAGTAATGATTCTTTTCTATGCTTTTCTCTTTTACAGACACTTTACAAAACTCAGGTTAAGGAACTGAAAGAGGAAATTGATGAAAAGAATAAAGAAATGCAACGAAAAACGCAGGAACTGCAAAGTGAAAAGTATGCCCATGGTGTTTCTCAGATAGCCATAAACTGTGTAGTATGGCCTCAGTCATGAGGATTCTGAATCAGATTTAAGTTCTTTAATTCATTCAGAAAAAGAAGGGCCTGAAGAGTGTCCCATTATACCTTGTAAGGTGGCAAAGACATAGGATGTTACCTGTACTGACTCAGGAAGGCAGCTGCTGTTATTCCTAGTTGCCTTGGACTCTGTTTGTAATGTCTGGAAGGACAATGCTGGGTGCTGAGCATTTAGGAAGATGGAAAATTTTGGAAAAACATTCCAGTTTGTGGTAATCATCTTTCTTGTGTAACAGGTTTGGGGTTTTTTGTTTGTTTGATTGATTATATTATCCTCATCATTATTTAGTATATTTCTGCAGCAAATCACTTTAAAAGATGAGATCTCTTTGAATTCTAAGCGTAGCACACTTCTGACTACAGCAAACCCACTTAATCCAACAGCCTCTGATTGTGCTGTAGTATTTGTTAAGTTTGCAAATAAGGAAATGAGCTTTTAAAGCTTACTTTTAAAATGCATTAGTTTGTTTAATATGTATTTATTTGGAAGGAGACTGTCTTCTGGGGTCTGGGTCTCTTCTTGTAGCTGAGCAGCAGCATCGCAACACAGTCTAAAGGGAGAAGGTTACCTGCAGTGTTTGTGGCACATTTTGGTGGGCATAGAAAGGGAGAAGGAAAGATGTGTACTAGGTATGATGTAGGAGGAAAATACCTGTCTGTGCAGAGCTGTTCAGGAGCAGTGTCCAGCTTACTGAGAAAACAAGGGTGGGAGGAAGATAGGAGGAACTGCCTTTCTTATTATTCCTGTTTTGTTTTCTTTTTTCTAACTTTTTTTTTTGATAGATTCCTTCTATTCTATTCCCTCACTGTTCTCCCTAATCTTATGTTCATCATAAAAGCTTTTCATCTGGATACAACTATGGGACTTGTGACAAACTGAGTATGCTCCAGCAGTTACCTTTCATGGTACAGGACGGTATCTACTACAGTTGGATCACACCAGTGGCTTCCGTGGCAGTACCCATTCCACTGCATACATCTCTGTTCTGCAGTGCAGGAAGGGCATCTGCCATGAGCCCACACTGCAGCAGTGCCTTGCCACTGCCATCTCAGCATGCTCAGGGGCTGTGTCACGTTGCTGGCTGTGTCTGCTTTGTGCGGGGTCCTGTGGCCACTGTGCTTTTTGTGACAGATCTGTGGAAGCTTGCCCATGCTCCAAGCAAGAGCAAGATTGGGTTGTGTTCTGAGCTGGTTGGAAGTTGTCTGTACATCAGTGAGATACTGCATTAATGCCCCTTGCTTCACTGGCAAGCCTTGCTGTAAAGGTGGCACAGACATAGACCCACCTGTCTGCTTTCAGGCACTTCAGGCCATCTTCCTTCTTCGGTCTGGAGCATGCATCTTCATGAGCGGTAATCTCATCTGGAGAGGCAGCTAATACTGATAGGGTTGAGTATCTCTTGATGCATCACACTGTACATGCAATTGAATTTATTTCTTTGCTCCTTAAAGGCAGGAGAAGTTACACCTGGTTTCCTCAGGGTTGGTGCTTCCTGGGTGACTGTAACTGAATTAGAGAAAGCTGCTGCAGCTGGTGTGGCCCATCAAAAGATACAAGTGTACAGAGCCCAGTTTGTAAACCTTGGTTTTCTGAAGAAGCTAAGATGATGCCAGTTAGCTGAGTGGCATAATGTGGGGTTGTTTGCCTTCCTGAAGGTTTGGAATGTTTCACACAGGAGAACAAAATCTTCATGTCCTTTTCACAGGGAAACACTCACGACCCAGCTGGATTTAGCTGAAACCAAAGCAGAGTCTGAACGGCTGGCACGAGCCCTCCTTGAGGAGCAGTACTTTGAACTGAGCCAGGAAAGCAAGAAAGCAGCATCAAGACACAGACAAGAAATGACTGATAAGGACAGCATCATAAGAAGGGTAAATTATTCTGCTATAGCCAGTACCTACCTGCATCTTACAGCTGGGAACAGGCATTTATGGCTTTGAGTTTCTAAGCCTTGTTGTGATCATAACTGATAACTGTTTTAAGTTTGGGATTCAGCTGGAACCTTAAATGTTTAAATTTCATCATGTGAACTGCCAAAGAAATGGAGACTTGGTGACTCTGAGGTGAATCCAGAAAGAACATCAAGTAAATGCCTGTAACTCCCTTATTAAGCCTTTTCTAATTACTGCCTGTACTCTTTAAATGCTCTCACTTTGTGGAGCTGTGTAGTGTAGTGGAGTGGAGACTCTTACTGAAAACAGCTTGGAATTTAACAAAAAATACTTCAAGGTCTGGAGTTTTTTCCCACTGGTAAAGTGGTTAATGAAAACAACCAAACCAAACCAAATCCAAACCCCAAACTGTAATTTTGGAAGGTATTTTATAATAAGTGTAGCTCTTGTCAGGTGGATAATATCTTGACTTTTATATGTGTATGTGTATATCTATCTCTATAGCTTTATCTTGTCTAAGGCATAGATACAATCTGGCTATACATATAAAAGCTGCATATCTTCTCTGTCTTCCCTTCCTCTCTTGGCTGAGCCAGCCACCTGCCGCTTTGTTAATCGATGATTATTGTTTGTAACATTTAGCACCGACTCTACTGCTTCTCTCCAAGCTTCAGTAACTCTCTGCCTGCAGCTGAGCTTGGATCAGTTGCTCACAGCTTCCTGCCACACATCTCAAGGCAGCAGGATCAGTGTTTCCTGCAGGTGTTTTCTATGCTTGACATCTCCCAAGTGCCACCCGTCCCTCAGGAGCAGTCAGAGGGCTCTCTCCCCGTGACACCACGGGAATGCCTTCTTGCCAGCCTGTCTGTTGGTTTCAAATGTTTGATACCTGCACAGTCCTCCTGCATGCTTCAGACAAAGCCCTTCCTCAGAGCTGCACTTCTGGCTGTTGTTTAAGGTGCACCTAAGGGGCTGTCGGTGCAAGCTGACAGCAGCAGCTAACACCTTGGAAGTGTCTGGGGCTTGCTCTCCTTTGCTGTGTTCTTTCCAAACCTAGGTCCATGTTTATTTCTGTGTGCTTGGACTTGGAGCAAATGGAGTTGCACTCTTCTGTATCTGGTTTATAGCTGGTTCTCATTATCTATGGCAATCGTGTAGCAGCAGATGCCTTGAGTCTGCTTTAGCCTTGTGGCATCTCTCCACTGCTTGTCTGTCTGGAGTGGGATCAGGTCTCTAGGCCTTCCAGAGGAGGAAGTCTCTAGGCACTGCTGCTTCAAATTAATTTTGAATTAATTAAAACTGAAACCAAATGACTTTGAAATGACCACGTTCAATAACTGGCAATCTAATTTGGCTTAAGCTGAGTTTTTAATTGTATGCTACAGAGTTCTCACTCTCAAAGATCATTGTGAACAACAAAAAAAAAAAGGGAATTCTTTCTGGGCTGAGTGGGGATAAATCAGAAATGCTTAGAAGAGAAGTATAATTAAAGAAAAACTGTTTGAAAGGCAAGGAGGTGTTTTTGTCAGTAATCTGTGGCAGGCTTTCCAAGGAAATGGCTGTTAGACACCTCAAAGTATTTTAAATAAATTTTTTTATTTATTTATTTTTAATTTCTAGCAACTCCTTTATCTAAAATGTGTTTGTTTTCATCTAGCTGGAAGAAACTAATAACACATTAACCAAAGATGTTGATTTAATAACAAAGGAAAATTCAGAGATGAGTGAAAAGCTGAAGAAGCAGGAGGAAGGTATGTGGTGTGTGGGGCTGGGACTCACCTGCTGTGGCATGGATTGTGAGGCATATGTGGGAAAGCAGGCAGGGCAGGGGATGGTGCTGGTCATTCTCCTGTGTGTTTTGGCATTGATGACAAATAATGGAAGTCCTTGAATAAACCTGCCAGGGGAGGTCCTGGGAACTACTGACCTGGCAGCCTCACCTCTGTGCCTGGGAGGGTCATGGGACAGACCCTCCTAGAAGCTCTGCTAAGGCATACAGAGAATGAGGAATGATTCAAGACAGTCAGTATAGCTTCAGCAAGGGCCAAGTCCTCCCTCCCCTGCCTGGTGGCCTTCTGTGATGGAGTGACTGTGTCAATGGACAAGGGGAGAGCTCTGGGTGTCTTCTGCATGGGCTTACAAAATCCTGGAATTGGTTTGCTTGCAAAAGACCTGTAAGATCATCAAGTCCAACCATTCACTTAACACTAGCTCCACCATGGCTGCTAAACCATGTCCCCAGGGGCCATGGCCACATGTTTCTTGAACACCTCCAGGGTTGGGGACTGCGCCACCTCCCTGGAGAAGAAGAGGCTCAGGGCAGACCTCATTGTTGTCTACAGCTACCTGAAGGGAGGTTGTAGCCAGGTGGGCTTGGGCTCTTCTGCCAGGCACCCAGCAACAGAACAAGGGGACACAACCTCAAACTGTGCCAGGGCAGGGTCAGGCTGGATGTTAGGAGGAATTTCTTCCCAGAGAGAGTGATTGGCATTGGAATGGGCTGCCCAGGGAGGTGGTGGAGTGCCCATCCCTGGAGGTGTTGAAGCAAAGCCTGGATGGGGCACTCAGTGCCATGGTCTGGTTGATTGGCTAGGGCTGGGTGAGCTTGGAGGTCTCTTCCAACCTGGCTGATTTCTATGATTCTGTGAGTGCTCCCTGGGCAGCCTCTTGCAGCAAAGAAATTCTTCCTCCTCTGTGGTGTAACCCTCCCCCGGCACAATTTCAGGCCACTGCCTCCAGACCCTTCCCCAGCTTGGTTGCCCTTCTCTGGACCCGCTCCAGCCCCTCCCTACCCTTCTTGCAGTGCCACAGCACTCAAGGCGTGGGCTGAGCAGTGCTGAGCAGAGGGTGCCGTTGGCTGTGCCACTGCTGCCAGGCACGGCAGTGTTGGTGCAGCTGTGCTGCGTCCTGCGGTGCGGCCGGGTGGGGGCAATGTGCGGTGTGGGTGTGGTGCGAGCCTGTGTGGGATGAGACTGTGCGCCGCGGTGGGTGTCTGTCTGTGCGCCGCGGTGGGTGTCTGTCTGTGCGCTGTGGTGGGTGTCTGTCTGTGCGCCGCGGTGGGTGTCTGT
>VWZE01014357.1:0-12130 GCA_013396675.1 Eubucco bourcierii | reverse complement strand
TCCAACCTTACCATTCTATGATTCTATGACTTCAGAATAACAGACTGCCTGTTTCAAGGACCTACTCTGGAGAATGTCATGGGAAAGTCCCTGGAGAGAAAGCAGTGTAGAAGAGTTGGATTTCAAGGATCACTTCCAAGCTTAAGAATTGTCTGTTCATACATGCAAAAGTCCAAACAATGGACATATCAGGGCTACATGGACAAACAAGGAGATGCTGACAAAGCTCAAGCACAAAAAGGGGAGCATACAGGAGGCGGAAAGAGAAATGTAGAGAAGGCGAGTGCTCATGGATTAAGTTATAAAAGCCAAAGCCCACAAAGAATTGAATTGGGCAGTGGACACGAAGTACATGGTTGCCTTCTGTAAGTGTATCAGTAAAACCAAGACAGGGGAAGAACATGTGCCCAATCATGAATAAGATCCCCACCACAAGAGACACGGGTAGCCTATGTGCTCACTGGTAAAGCCACCTTTCAGCAACACCACGTCCCTGAGGCCAGAGGGCAACTCAGAGTAGCGATCGGTTTACTGTCAGGAACGTTTAAATAACTCAGTGGAATCTGACAGAACGCACCCACATTATGCTTGACCAACCTGGCAGCCTTCTGCAATGGGAAGACTGGCTTAGCGTGCAACTGAAGCGCAGTGCATTTTGCTTATTTCCATTTTAGTAAGGCTTTTGGCACTGTCAGTCACAACAATGCCACAGGTAGACTGCTGAAATACAAACTAGACAGAAAAGGACTGAAAACTGGTCAAGTTGTTAAGGACAAAGAGTTGCACATAACAGGACAGGGTGTACCCTGAAGCCAGTTTAAGGACAGTACAAAACTTGGAGAAGTGGTTGATAAACCAGAGGGTTGTGTTGTTGATAAACCAGAGGGTTGTGTTGTCATTCAGAGGGAATTCAGCAGACTGAAAAATATGGGCCATGAGTAATCCTGACAAGTTTACCAACAAGAAACATGAAGTTTTGTACCTGGGAAGCCACAACCCCAAGCACAGCCACCCAACTGACTAGATGGTAGCTTTACAGAAAAAGACCTACTGGGTCTTCATGGCAGCCTGAACATAAGCCTGCAAAGCTTCCCCTGAAGCTACAAAAGCATGCCATCTCCTGCACTTCATTGGCAAAAGCACTGCCAGCAGGTTCAAAGAGTTGGCTCTTACTCTCTACACAGCACTGGCAATGCCACATCTGCAGTCCAGTAACAAGTTTTGGGCTCCACAGACACTTGCTTACTGGAGCCACTATTCTGAGCAATATCCAATGACACACACAGAGACAAAAGGAAAAAAAAAAAAAAAGAAAAAAAAAGAAATACAGATAGTTTCAGTTAAACATAAGAATGGCAAGAGTGGTTAACACTGGAGAAGGTCACCCTGAGAGGCTATAGCTTCTCCATACTTGAAGGCATTTAAAACCCAACAGGACAACATCCACTGCAACTTGCTCTAGCTGATAGTATTTGGAGCAAGAAGGTTGGACCAGACAGTCTCCAGCAGTGCCTTCTAATCTCAGCTCTACTAAAATACTGTTTATTTACACACTAAGTAAAATTTGACTGCATAATAAATGTAAGAATATATTTTCTTTCCTCATTCAGAGTTTAGCATTTTTTCCTGGTGCTGTGCCATGTTTCTGATTATGGTTCCAAGCAGAGACATACTGAGCTTTTCATCTGTTCACCATCTGGATCAGCAAACATACAGCGAACTCAGGTCTAAGAGCAGACTTCTACGGGAATCAGCCAAGACAATCAAACCTTACAATACTATAGAAAGCTAATGAAAGAACAAGGGACAAAAACTACTCTACCACACTTAAAGTATACGACTCTATTAAGAAAAGCCACTCCCTTGAATCAACCCATGCTTTCTTGGACATAACCAGTGTCTCAGGGTATACCAAGAAATGCATGACAAAGAACACGTTTCCATGCAACAATTGAGCGATTCTCTGTGCAGACAGAGCAATGTGGACACTGTGTACAGAATCTTTAATGAGTTCTCCAAGCTTCAGTGGGACACAAAAATTTGTGCATGCCCTGGCCAATATAAAAATACAATCTGACAACCTGAAGGCACTCCAGAACACTTAAAATACAATGTCTGGAATGGTCTCCAAAAGGTCAGTCTTTTTGTTCCCTGGTCCAGCACAGGACTAGTCAAATTTCACTTTCTTTCCTGACAGGGGGTTTCATTGCAGAGATATTTAACATTGCCAGTGATTGCACTTCCACTACATCCTAAGTAATCCTAGTACAAAGCTCTTCGCGAGGTCTTTGCTAAATCACCTTTCTGGTAACTAAAGGTTTTTTTGCCCTTTTTCCCCCCATGGTTAGCTGGAATTTATCTCAAGTCTCAGGAGAAGTATGTCTGTCAATTAGGCAGTCTCAGTTCTTTCAGCCTAAACCACAAGTGAGTTACATCACCAACATCTAATTTCTTTATTCTCTCATACCTGTAACTAGTCCTTGTTGGGCAGGAGAGGGAATGGGGGAAGGGGGAAAAAAAAAAGAAAAGAAAGAGACAAAAGACAAAACAGGCCCCACAACCATGGAGTGGCAAGTAAATGTGAAGAATTACTTCAGATGTTCTGAACAAAAGAATCTCTCTCATGTTGTAAAAGAAAAAAAAGCCTGAAACACTCCCAACAGCAGAACACTGCTGAGTCACCTTTACTTAAAGTCTATACAATCTGTAGAATGTGTCAAGAGGAAATTCTACTTAGTTTGCTCTTCATTTGAAGTTTCTGCTTACTAGTTGCTTCTTTGTTTCTGTTGGTGTGGAATTTGGAAAGGGGGGGANAGGACAAACATGTAAGGATAGGCCTGGTTTGGGGCCTCCAGAGGCCTCTTGGATGGCAGAGGCATTGGAGGGGGGCGGATTGGAGCACTGGGGATGATAGATTTAGTTTTGGGTTGGCGAAATATTCATGGGGTTCGCTTATGGATTCTGTATCTGTTTTGTAATTTCTATCTGTAACTTCTCTCCAAATATAATTCCATTTTCTGCCCAATTCATTTGAGAGCTTCACTCTGTCAGCTCTTTAAATCCAGGACGGGTGGTTGGTTTTGGTTTCTTGTGGTGGGGTTTGTCACTTTTTTTTTTCTCTTGGAGTATTTTTTAAGTAAGATTTTCTTAGGTTGTTCTCTTTAGCATATCTGTAATCTGAGTCAGTGTTGCATCTTCTATGAACTTCAGTTCCAACACTGAAATTGCCAATGATGAAGCAGAATGGTTCAGGACCTAGGACAGATCCTGATGCAGAACAACAGCTGTACCTCCTCTAGCTAAGCCTGCCCCCTTACCAGATAACCACCCTGCAGCACCTCTCCGGGGTGGTCTTCTCTGCAGTACTCCTGTAGCCAAACTGACAGGTGGAAGGTAACAAAGATTCCACTCCAGCCAATGAGATGACAAGGGGTAACATCAGCTTTTCCCACACACATCTGCTTGAAGAGCAGCCTGTGCTTCTTGGTTCAGGTAGATCAAAGGATAGAAGCAGAGCTCTGGTACACTCCCAGGTGATCTGCTATAACAAAGATATGCTATGGTTTGGTTCAGTTCAGAGCATGCCTCAAGTTGAAGCATAGACTGTGTGATGCTGGCTCCAAACCTCAATCATTATGTGGCTTTCAGAATAATCTTAGCACTTAAAACTGAGAGATTTTTTTTTTTTTTTTAAGTGAAATTGAACTATTTTCCTTAAGTTTTAAACAATGAGTTTTAAGGTAGTTGTCAACAGTGGCTGGCAATGTATCAAATTTACCAGACACAACCCATCATAAAACATGCAGACGTGGAACTTTGGGACATGGTTCAAGTGTCATGGTGGTGTTTGGTTGACAGTGGTTACTGCTGTACTCAGAATTGTTTCAGTTGGATAAGACCTCTATGATTCAATAAATCCATTCTGTGTTTATCACCTCCATTTATATAACAATTTTCCCAGTACTTTCAGACATGTAGTCAACAGAAACTGTACTGCAGTACTTTTAAGTTCCCCTTTATACCATTTTTCAGTCAGGCACTGTTTAGCAATTTGCTTTATATCAGCCTTCTAGCACTTTATATATCTTCTATGAATTCTCCAAGGCAACTTCTAACAGCTCAAAAATTGCCTCAGTTTTTCCAGCTGCTCAAGGAGGGAATTTCATCACACTTGTCAAAATACCTAACAGCCTGTTCTTCCTCTGTTCCTTCATTCATCACTGACTGTAATGGTTTTAACTCATTAACAGTCAGAACTATTTTCTATCAGATCTACACCAGGGTACTCAGCCATGCAGAAAACCAGGAGGTACTCTTCTGATGAAGTACAACATCGTCCATTTTGAGCTTGGTTTATTTTCCCCCTTATCTTCTGTAGGCAGATAATTATCACAGAGACAGCAGAAAGAGCCATTAAGGAGAGACATTAAAGCAATCACAGCCTCTGCTGGCATCTCCCATGCCATTTACCCCATCCTCCAAACTGCTCCAAAACAGTTGTTAATTTATAACCTGTCTTGAGGTTAACAGACAACCACAGCTGATGAATACCACTGCACTTCTCAGCAAGAAACTTACTATTCACCATCTCATTGTCACAGAAGTTCAACTAGAAGGGTGTCAAAACACAGGAAAATAAAAATTAATGAAAAAAGGGATAGCAAGACTGATCAGGTGATCTGAAGAGACCTCAACATTGTGGAAATATTGCTTGCAATAAGTGAGGAGATATAAGTTGCTTTTTTATCTTATTTATGGACCACCCAGACTTCCTCTTAACAACAGAAAAGCATCTGGCAATGTAAAGCAAAAGGAAAGAGAAAGTTCAACAAAAGTTTGGGAACAACAAGCAACAGATCATATGGGGGAGTTTACAAGAGTAAGAAACAAAGGGAGCAGGCAGATCTTTAACAGCCCAATCAACAAAGGAAGAACAGGTTTTATGACCACAGAACTAGATATCGAGAAAAATATGTGGTGCCTGGATGCTGGCAAGGAGATGAAGAGAGATCAGTGACAAAAGGCAAACACTGAATATTTGAATATTTTTGTAAAACATATTAAAAGTTGTTGTTTGTCTTGAGTATTCTCTAGTTTGCTACCTTTCCACATTTATAGAAATTACAGTCTTCAGCATCCTTACTTCTATAAACCGGAATACTTTTTCTTGAAAGCTATTCCTCTTAAGGGGCACCACGTACAAACCTTCCCATGTTTAGCTATTCATTGGGTGTCCTTCCAATGAAAATTCCCTTCGGTCTCTCCCACCTCTTTGCAACCTCTGCACTACTGTTAAATTTCAACTGCCAGGAATCTTACAAACCTACAATGAGAAACTGCTCACAACACACCTCGGAAAGCAACGCAAAGTGACAACTTGTGCAATCAAAATGCTGTATACCTTCTACAAAGTCAACATATAGAATATGTCACATCAGTGTATGTGCTTTAAGGTTAGACCTGTAACTGTAAAATGAGATATTCAGCAAACACACAAGTACTATGCCAAAGCTATACTACTTAACTTCTAATTTATCCTTAGCTCACTAGTGTGCTACTCCATCTAACTCCCTCCAATGCAAATCTACCAATTAGCATGAAGGTGGTTCAAGTCAGCTGGAACATGGGCAAGGAAGTTGGTGAGGGGTCTGGAGCACAGCCCTGTGAGGAGAGGATAAGGGATCTGGGGGTGTGCAGCTGGAGAAAAGGCAGCTCAGGGGTGACCTCACTGCTCTCTACAGCTACCTGAAGGGAGGGTGTAGCCAGGTAAGGGTTGGTATCTTCTCTCAGGCGCCCAGTAAAAGAACAAGGGGACACAGTCTCAAGTTGTGCCAGGGGAGATATAGGCTGGAGATTAGGAGGAAGTTCTTTACAGAGAGAGTGATTGGCATTGGAATGGGCTGCCCAGGGAGGTGGAAGAGTCTTCCCTGGAGGTGTTCAAGACTGGATGGGGCACTTGGTGCCATAGTCTAATTGACTGGTTAGGGTTGGGTGCCAGGTTTGACTGGATGATCTTGGAGGTCTCTTCCAACCTGGTTGATACTATGATTCCATGAACTGGACCCAGCAAATGGCTCAGTGTTTAGAGGCTGTCCTGAGTTCCTCTACAACTTCAGCCAAGAATGCAAAGTTGCATGGCCGCTGGTTCACAGACCATAATTTTTCCTGCTGTGATACGCAAGACATTTTAATATGATGTTTTCTAGCAAAGAATATACAAACAAAAAACCCCAAAACCAAAACAAAAAAAAAAAGTGGAAGACAGGTTGTAGAAAAGAAAAAACTAGAATTTCTGGAGTAATAACCCCAAGCAGGGGACTAATTACCACTAGACACATACTTATCCCAGCAACACTTTTACGTAAAAGACCCTAAAACAGCTTAAAAATAAGCTAAGTAATAAATTATTTACATTTGGATCATTTTGTCGTGATCCAAAGATCATGTAACATTTGTTAACACACTGGGCATTGTTCCCTCCTGTCAGAAGGCAGACAGGTAGGACTCATGCAGATCTTTCCCCCTCGTGGCCTAGTTTCCTGGGAATTTTACAGAATCATTCTCATGTTGGAAAAGATCTCTTCAAGTAACATCTTTCTTTTTTTATTGTGAAGGTGACTGAGCCCTGAGGCTGCCAAGTACCATGAGCAGTTTGAATTTTACTATCTCCAAGGAGATGTTAAGCTTCTGTGGACAACTTGTCCTCCTGACCTCTTTCAGTGAAGAAGCTCTTTCTTGGAATGCACTGGAATTTCTTAATTTTTAATTTGTGACCATTACCACCTGTTTAGTCACCACTTGTTTAGTCAGTGGGCACTGAAAAGAAGAGTTGGGCTTCATTCTCTTCATTCATTTTAAGTATTTATAACCAGGAGCCCTCTCTCCTCTGCAGGCTGGTAGTCCCAACTCTCTCAGCTTTTCCTCATAGTAAAAAAATATTTCATACCCTTTCATATACAAAGGTGATATCCATCATATCACCTTTGTGGTCCTGCCCTGGACTCTTCCCAGCAGAGGTAAGAGAGGTTTACTGGGAAGTCCAGAACTGGACACTTCAGATGCAGTCTCACCAGTATCTCATCAGCAGAGCACTTCCTTCAACCTGCGGGGTGCATCCTCCCTAACCCAGCCCAGAAAGCCTTCTTTGCCATGGGAACGTATTACTGGCACAGAGTCAGATTGCTGCTCACCAGTACACCAAGCTACTTCTCCACAGAGCAATCTCCCAGTTGGTCAGCCTCCCTGACATTATTCATAGAATGGTAAGGTTGGAAGGGACCTCAAGGATCATCTAGTTCCAACCCCCTGCCATAGGCAGGGACACCTCCCACTAGGACAGGTCACTCAAGGCCTCATGATGCAGAATGCTGCACTTTCTGTTGTACTTCATGAGATTTCTTTCAGCCAAATTCTCCAGCCTGTCCAGATCCCTCTGAATTGAAACACAACCGTAACACATATGAGCAGCTACTCCCATTGTTGTACTGTCTGTGAACTTGCTGGGGGCAGACTCTGTCCCACCATCTATCATTAATGAAGATGCTAAGTGGTATTGACCCCAGCATCAGCTCCTCCTACAGTACGCTACAGATGAGCTGCTTCCGGCTGGACTTTGTCACTGAGAGCTGGAGGCTTATGATCAAACTACTTCACTGCCCACTCATCTAACCAGTACTCTGTCAGCCCAGGGAGGTGCTATGGGAGACAGGGTCAAACGCCTTACATGAGTTTGGGTGAAGAATTTCCACTGCTCTCCCTGACCTTCAGATATCTGTAGATATCCTAATTTTACTGAAAACTACTACTTTTCATCGTGGGCAGCACATTTTAAGGAATTCAGCAGTAAGAATCATTGAAGAGTAAAACTTCTTAGCTTCACAGGTAGATCACAATGCCATAAAGCAGAATCAGATTTTTCCTCAAGTAATTAAAACTTGATATTTTTGATCACCAATGACAATATTGTCCTCAGATGTCCTCAAATATTTTAAATTATTTCTGTAAACTTTATTTAGCAAGTCTAAATCTAACACTTGAGGAAATCCAGTTTTTAACAATAACTCAATTGTCGTTCCAATGGCCACGTGTATGCCCTCAAAACCACTGCCACCTTATCCACTATGTTCTCCGAGTTTAATATTAATCAAGCATTCTGAGATGAATTTTCATTGAGGCCAATATAAAAGCAAAGTCAGGACTCAAGCAGTGTATCTACAAATGGAAAATCCAAAAAAATCCTGTCTCCTAAATCCGTAAAGCGGGGTAAGGAACATCAACTGCAATCCAATTAAGACAGACTTAGAGGAAAACAGAGGCAGACTAGTAGGACAGGTTGTATTGGGCTAAGGCATCTGAAAAGAAGAAGAAAATTCAAAAAAGGACACTGACGGATTTGAAAGAACTCTGCCTGGGGAGGAACACAAAGCTATCTACAAAGACATCAAACATCTGGAAGATGGGTAAGACTAACACTACTATGGTCTGGAACTCCATCCGGCAAGTAAGTTGCAACTTACTACTTGACTGTTCAGTGAGAACTTTAACATCCTACTGTTTGTGAGACAAAATAGCACGCCTTTTAAATCATTACTTTAGCTACCTAATTCAGAACTACTTTTCAAGCCAAAGACAATCTGTTTTATCTTTACTATCACATTACTTTTTTAAACAACTAGTTGGCGGGTTTTTTTATACCCCAAATTTTAGAAGCTTAAGAAAGAAAGTTATTCCAGTTGCTGGAATATCTTTTCTAAAAACTCTCCAATACAGTCTGAAATGTAAATGCTGCAGTTTCTACAAACTAAGCTAAACCCCAGCTGTGCGAGTAAAATGGATCTGATTTCCATTTAACTACAGCAAAAGAGTACAAAACTTCTACTAAAAAGGCTTCTGAAATAGCACGACTCTCGTACACACAGACAACATGCAAGAAAGCATTCCTACAAAGCCTTCTCCACACAAGGAGAATGGTCTCACAGCACAAACACTGACAGCTTTGAGTTCTTTTCTATAACTTTACAGTGGATAATGAAAAATCAGTTATCTATAAAATTAGAAGAGATGCAAGGAAAATATTCTCTCAAGTTTTTCAGTGCAGAGCAAAGTATTTCTATCTCTCTTACCTTTGAAGATTTTTAAGGCCGGGTTTTTTTGTTTGTTTTTGTTTTGACATGAAAAAAGGTCATTCGACCACAGCAAAGATGACAATATCTGCATAAAATCATACCAGCACAAATTTAGAGAAGAGCTCCACAAAGTTTAGGGAGAACTGTACTTAAGAGAAGGCAGAGTACCAGTGATTAATAACAGTACAACATCTTCAGAGTGACTACTATTGCAAATAAACCATATAAATTCCATTCCTTGTGCACTAAGCATCAGAAAAATGCAACCATGTAGCCCAAACAAGTGAAAACTCATCAGTTTACAGCTGTCACTGGCCTACCCTGTGTAGGACTATATCCCACTTCTCTTCAATCATCTATTCAATGTTATTTCTAGAATAGAGACAGGACTACCTTGAAAACATACAAGCATAATGAAGATGTACAAGTACATCTCTTAGAAAAACAACGTATTGGCTAGTGGGAGAGAAAGGAAAGGCAAAACCAGGTAAGAGGCAAGTCATAAATAAGAAAATTTCATGATGAAATAATCAAAATGAAAAAGAGGTTGAAATAAAAGGAGGAAGATAATGTATTTATATAAGAAGCTCATCTCCATGTAATATAAATGACAGGTTGCAGATCTGTACAGTCATTGATTTAAAGGCTCAACAAGAGAAGATGTTGTCAACTGCAACAAGTATACCAGAAAAGTGAAGAGAAGACTTCAGGGTTTAACTCTGTCAACACTGAAATTCTTAACTAGGCATTTTCCCAGACTGACAGATCATCACCAAAATAATCTCAATATCATGGCACTGAAGCACAAGTTAGAGAAGAGGCTTCAAATTATTTTAATTTGCAATAGTAGTTTGGATCATCTTAACACTACAAAAAGCCTAAACCACAAACAACAGGCTTATATTTTCGGATGTTATCTTACTCGCTCTTTGTACTGGCTTTACCCATGACAGAGTTCATTTTCTTCAGAGGACCTTGTATAGTGCTTGTATGTTACAGATTTGTGATGAAAACACTGCTGGTAACACACCTATGCTTTAGCTGTTACTGAACAGTGCTTAGACTCCCATTTCTCATACTGCCCCATCAGCAAGCAGGCTCAGAGGGCACAAAAAGTTGTGATGGCACACGGTTGATCTTAACTGACCAAAATGCTATTCCATACCATACGAAGTCAACAACAAAAAGCTGGGGGAAGCAGTAGTAAGGGGTGAGCATTCAGTTATGGGGCTTGTCTTCTGAGGTAACTGGTCTGTCTGATGGAGCTCTGCTGTCCTGAAGATGGTTGAACACCTGTCTGTTGATGGGAAGTAACGAATTAATTACTTTGTTTGCTTTGCTTGTGCACACAGCTTCTGCATTACAGTCTTTATCTTAAGCCATGAGTTTTCACACTTAACCTCTCCAACTCTCTCCCACATTCTATTGCAGAGGGGAGTGACCAAACAGCTGTGTGGTGCTTAGCTGCCTGCTAGGAACAACTACGACTTTACAGAATCTATGAAGTATTTTCCAAAAGTTCAAAAATCTCAGTTCAAAAATTAATACTATACTTGGGAACACAGATTAAGGAAAGTTAAGAAAAAAAAAATTAAAATAGGGCATGATGCCAATCTAATTACAGGGCTCCAATGTTATGTGGCAACAATGAAGCTGATCTTTTTTTCTTTTTTAAAGGCATACAAGTGGTATAGATTTAGATTCATTAAATTAATAACAAAAGAAAAATCCTCATAGCATTCTCAGGCCTAAGTAGTCATAGATGTACTTGATACAAGGAATTAACAGAAAACATACACCTTAATAGAGCCTCTTACAGCACAGTAACAGTCTCAAGCTATGCCAGGGGAAGTTTAGGCTGGAGGTGAGGAGAAAGTTCTTCACTGACAGAGTCATTGACTACTGGAATGGGCTGCCCAGAGAGGTGGAGGAGTCACCATCCCTGGAGGTGTTCAAGGCAGGTTTGGATGTGGCACTTGGTGCCATGGTCTAGTCTTGAGGTCTGTGGTAACAGGTTGGACTTGATGAGTTTTGAGGTCTCTTCCAACCTTGGTGATACTGTGATACAAAGAGCCCATTCTCCTGTGACAATTTCACAGAATGGTAAGGTTGGAAGGGACCTCAAGGATCATCTAGGTCCAACCCCTTGCCATAGGCAGGGACACCTCCCACTACTACAGGTCACTCAAGGCCTCCTCCAACCTGGCCTTCAACACCTCCAGGGAGGGAGCAGCCATAACCTCTCTGGGCAGTTCCAGTGCCTCACCACCCTCACTGCAAAGAACTTCCTCCTAACATCCAGTCTAAATCTCCCCTCTGCCAGTTTAAACCCACTGCCCCTCACTTCTATTGTTCCTCCTTTGGAGAGGTATATGGTAGGAATCTCTTGTGAAAAAAACACCAGGAAAGCTTAGCTGGGAAGGAGCATATTCACTATATTAAAAGCTTTTAACTACAAGGCTACTCTTCCAGCCAGCACCTCAGTGTGAAGCAACATTTATGGCAAGCAAGAGTAAAAAAGACAAAAATCTAACAACCTATTTAAGAGATGCTGCAAGGGACCAAGTTCCCAAAGTAAACTAAGCATATGGAAAAGAGTTTGCATGAAGTACTTCACCATGGAAAGACTACCAATCTATCACACATGCTTTCTATAAAGATATAAATCATCTTGAACTCATGGGTTTGGTGAAACATATGTCAGCAGAAAAATTTACTAAAAACAACTCTTCAAAATGTTTTGGCCAGGAGGATTATCATCATATGAGCAAAAAAAATGAAACTAAACCAAACCCAACGGTTAACTTACCAGAAGCACAAATGTAGCATGAAGTTAAGCAGGCAGGAAACATATTTACTACATTTACCAAAGCCAGTAGTGAGGAATGCTAACTTCAATTGTTCCAGCTCTGCCTTTAACTGCTTCTATTTGCCACCTAACAAACAGATCACCACGCATGTCAGCATAACTTCCGGAGGGCAAACTTCAACCTGTTCAAGAAACT
>VWZE01014356.1:66680-82272 GCA_013396675.1 Eubucco bourcierii | reverse complement strand
CCAACCTTACCATTCTATGATACTATGATTCTATGACTATTTAAGGCCTCATCTATACAGGTGTCCTCACATACCACACCTCCAGGCAGAAGGAGCATGCCTTTTGAATCACATAAAGGCCAATATCACTCTTGTAGGATCAGGAGAGGCCTTTTCACTGGGCTGGCCATCTAACTCATTTGGAGCCTTGGAGGAAAGGTATAACCTGGGGAAAAGTATAAAACTGTGGCCCACTCTATGTGCCTGTTGACAAAAAGGTCCTAGCCTTGATGGTTCTTTAACACAAATGAAGTCTTACTGAACCAGAACAATGGTTCATCTGGATCATGGAAATTCAGCTGTCAGTATATACAGAATGAAAGAAAAAAACAATAAATACCTATTGTAATGAAAAGGGAACTGATGTTTAAAAGGCATGGCTAGAAATAAGTGATATTTTAAATTTTACAAAATCAAGACAATGGGAAATGGTTGCTGAAAAAATACCAAATTTATACATGGCAATTAAAGATGGGGGAGACTTTTTTTTAAACTTAATCATTAAAACCAACAGATCTAATGACTGTGTATTTTAAGTATCCACAAAGCATGTACACAAATGTCTAAGTTGGGTAGTCGCATAGTAGAATATGCTATCAGCTTACTACCATCTCTATGAGTGCCATTGCTTTCAGGAGAGGTTTTCAAAAGTATTAAGAACAATCACTTCTCCTGTCAGTATCTGGAGTTCCTGACTCTAAACCCAACATTCCATCCATTGAAGTCTTCTAATGTCTTGAAGATAAAATCCTCAATAATACAAGTGACAAGAATAAATACAACTCGTGAAAAAATGTTATAGGAAAAATATCAATAAAATGAATAAACATATTAAAGGAAAGCACACTGAAAATACAGCAGTAATGGAGAAAAGGTTACATGATGTGTGTAACTAGTGACACAGAGAAAAATATTTGCAACTAAATTGCAGAATGGTATTGAATAAAGTGGCACATTTAGGAGAGATACATGATAAATTACTGAGAAAAAATGTTCCAATATCTAAAACTAACTGATATTAAGAAAGGAGAGATAACCAAACAAATTATGTATGTTTGGTTTTGTGATTGGTTGTTTGTTGTTGTTGTTGTTTTTTCCTGAGTTTTGTAAGGCAGAATGCTGATATTGCCCAATGAGACAATGATGCATTTTCTAATTAATGCAAACTAAAATGAAGAACTTCTATACACACGTAACAAGTGGAATACACTACAGTATCTGTATTTCTTTGACTTCTTGATGTCTGAAGTTGATTTTTTTCAATGTTCATAGCAGAAACTGGCATAAATCACAAGAAAATTAGAGGGTTTCCTTATTTATGTCTTATGCATGGTTGATTTGTTAATGAAAATACTTATAAATAATGAGCTAAGTTCATTATTGTTCAGTGTTGTACTTTGACAACCACAGAGAAAGAACTTCTTAGATCACCAGAAATGAAAACAAGGATGTGCTCTTCTTTCTTCTTCATGGTTGTTTTAAGACGTGGTTATGGTTACATCAAATTTAAGTGAGATCTTTCTTCCTATCTTTTGTCCCAGCACATTTCTGCCTTCATTCTGTGTCTAAACCAACACTGTAGAGAGAGAGGTTCTGCGCTATGGTGACTGACTGTGCAATCAGTCAATGATTATCAACACTGTTAGGAAAACAAAGTGATGGAAGGCAGGCATAGTCCATCTGAAAGCATCTCAGATCAGCAAGAGTCAATTGTTAAATTGCACCCTAGCTGTATGGTGTTAAGCAAATCCCTTTACTTGTCAGTGTAATCAGAAAATAAAATATTAGGTTAGATGGATTAGGGGTAGGTCACCAGTGTATCAGAGAATATGGATTTAACATGACAGATATGCTAATCAGCCTTCTTTCAAGCTAAATATAGAAGTTTCTGAGTATCTTTGTGGAAAAAAAATTAACTGGGCCAGCAGAAATTACATCCAAGGTAATAAAGTGTGAGTGTCTATGGAATAAAATTATATGGTCAGATGGTCATTCTTCAAGAATGCCTGCAACTGCAGAACCTTTAAGAGGATTTCTTAATTGAGTTATATGTGCATTAAAGTAAGAAGAAAGCTTCTGGAAGATGAAAAACACCTCACATATGGCTCTGAGAAGGAGCAGAATGCCAGCACTCACATGGCACAAACTGGAAATGGAGATTGGATTTCAAAGCAAGAAAATGCCTCCCTGCTGTTTGTTCTACTGTATCCAGGAAGGCAACATTCTTGTGTAAATTCATTATTAATAAGCAAAATTTCATAAGAAGGTCCTGTATCTGAACAGTCAATTTCTCCTCCAAATAGAAACAGTCTATCAGTACTTTGCATACAGTCTTATCATTAGACCTGCAAGCCAATGAGATGCTGCTGAACTTCCAAAATATTTTGAGAAAATTAAAGGTCTAAAATTACTACTGGAAAACAATTTTAAACATTATTATTTTAAATTATTAAAAAAAAATTCTGAAGCTTGGAAGACATAACAGCCAACTAATTCGGACTTCAAAGTGCTTACTCTTAAGAGTGAAGTAAACCTAATAAGTAAAAATACAGATGGAATCTATTAAGCACCATGGTACACCAACAAAAATAATTACACTGTGGGTTTGTATGCTCAAGAATATACTGGCCAAAAGCTGATACCTTCTGTCTATATAAACATTTCAGTAATAACTTGGTTCTTATATTTTAATATTTAGCGTGCAAAGGAGTGGCTTTGTTATTCAGAGTATTAATTTTGATTGTCTAAACCCTCTAGACCTTGCCAGTCAGAAAGCTTGCTGATTAGTATATGCTAAGCAATTAGATTTAAAAGCAGTACTCACTGAGAAGACCTTCTCAGGTTGTCCACGAGCTCGCATGTTAGTGTCATGAATTTGCTTGAGTATCATCCAAGCTTCATCATGTTTTCCAACCTAGAAGTTTGAACAAAATGCTTTAAAAAACCCATACATACAGATTAAGATATCCACTATAGTTGCCAAACAATCTTAATGCCTATTTTATAGACACCATGATGTAAACACAGAACTCCAAACACATGGATCTATAAATTGTGAAATTATACCTCCAACAAGAATCGCGGGCTTTCTGGCATGAAGGTAAGAGCTACCACAGAAGAGACACAGGGCAGTGCGCAGACAATCACAAATACTCGCCAGCTGTGGAACTGGTAGGCAGAGCCCATGCTGAAACTCCATCCTGTGAAAGCAGAAATTGACAAAATGTAGTAAAATGAAGAATATTATAAGTGGGAGTCTGCAGCTTCATGAAGATGAAAAATAATACCTGCATTTAAATGATGCCTGATTGACCTCTTCTAGCTCCACAAGTATCAATAATTTTACAAAGAATCTTACATTCAGCCTCCTGCATGTGACTAGTCATGACGGAAAATGGCTACATTATTTTTCCTTATGCAGAGATGAAGAAACCTCTTTAAATCCTTTTTGCAAAATCTGTGCAAACATAGCCATGTGAACTGAACAGGTATGTCACACACACACACACCCATGCACGGTATCACCAAGGTTGGAAGAGACCTCAGTGGTCTGTTCAGGGACCTAACCTAGTCAATGTGTGTATGTATGTAGATCTATAATAATCTGTGGCATCCTTCATTTCACAACAGAGGAGAAGTTGGTTTTGGGAGATACCTTCTTTTAACCGACACTTGAATCCCTATATGATACCTCAGGGGGTACCTCAGGGCTCAGGGGGCCACTTACAACGTTATTTATAGGTAGTCACATATCAAATCATTTTTTATGGTTTACCACACTTCAAAAATCATGCAGGATAATATCTTTCTAAATAAAAATAAAAGAAAACAAATGCTTTCTACAATAAAATTGGGGTCTCTGTACCAATGCCACTATCTTGACAAAGGCACCCCATTTCAGTTTATCACATCACAGTATCACAGTATCACCAAGGTTAGAAGACACCTCAAAGATCATCAAGTCCAACCTATCACCACAGACCTCAAGATTAGACCATGGCACCAAGTCCATGTCCAAACCCACCTTGAACACCTCCAGGGACGGTAACTCCACCACCTCCCTGGGCAGCCCATTCCAGTAGCCAATGACTCTCTCAGTGAACAAATTTCTCCTCACCTCCAGCCTAAACTCCCCCTGGCGCAGCTTGAGACTGTGTCCTCTTGTTCTGGTGCTGGTTGCCTGAGAGAAGAAAGCAACCTCCTCCTGGCTACAAGCACCCTTCAGGTAGTTGTAGACAGCAAGAAGGTCTCCCCTGAGCCTCCTCTTCTCCAGGCTAAACAATCCCAGCTCCCTCCCCATAAACTTAGATGTACAGGAAAAACTATTCAGTATTTAAACTTCTATTTGAGATGAGGAAACTTGACACTGAAGTAGAGAGAGAATTTGTGATTATAGAGAATTTAAGAAAAAAGAACAACAGGAAAATAACCCTCTTCATCTGAAAAATTGACCTTGGGATGCATGTCAGTGCAGAATAATGCTGTTGAATCCATTGCTAAAATATACTGATAGGAACACAAAAGCAAATACTGGAAAACATGCATGCGAAACTGCAGGATTGGTAGTCCATCTTTTAAACAAAGCATCTCTCTGTTTAGTACATTATGACTAGGCTATTGAAATGCTAGAATTGTAAGGTATACAAGAATTTCTCTTAAGAAGAGAGAAAAACATCATTTGGGTAGCTATCTGGACCTTGATAGTCTAGCTTTGATACAGAAGAAATGTACAAGTAAATTTTCAATGCTAATTTATTGAAAAATGAGTGGAAAATAACAGTAAAGAACAGAAGAGTTTACTGGAAGAAAATGGAATCCTGGCTAATGAAATCTGATGCCAGATTAATCTGATCTATTTTTTTGCTAACTGATTTTTCTAGACAAAATGCACGGTTAATTAAATCTGTCTGGATGTCAGTAAACAACTGATACAACATGGTACCGAATGGCCCATTAAATAGCTCTTTAAAGGAGGTATTTATCTGTTAGATGTATAGTTTATTTTGGAATTTAAAGATCTTAAATGCTGTGGATCATAAATCCACTACCGGGGGAAAAAAAATCCATTCTCAAATTAAAGTACTGACATGTTGCCATTTGAAAAAAGCAGTCAACTCACGATTTATTTTTACCCTTATCAATAGTTCAGTGAAAGGTTTCAATCAGTGAACTTGGGAACCTGTTGTTTTAGGTTTGTTTTGTTTTTTGTGGTGTATTAAATGTACAGTTTGCTGAGCTGTTTTTTTGTTTGGTTTTTTTTTTAAGGTCAACTTTTGATCTTGTGGAATCTTAAATAAAATTGGCATGCTTTACATTTAAATTGAGGAGGGAAGGAAATAAAGATGGAAAGTTTTACAGTGATTTAATGAGGCAGTTAGAAAGCATACCTGTGTTTTAGGTATGGAGTACACATTCTACTGTAACAATTAGAATCATGTTCTTCTTTCAAACCATAGTATGGTATCACCTGATACGGAACTCTCAAAAATATTTCGTTTTGGTTAAGCTAATTTTCAGTCAGAATAGTGAACTGATCTGACTAGATGGGCAGTTGTGAACTTCTAGTGCCACAGGGAAAGTGAGTTACAACAGAAGAATTCAACTTTCAGAACAGCATCATCAAAGTACTGGCTCTTGTTGTCATTAGATACTGTCCCAGAAACACACAGAGCCACTGGTATTTTTGAAAATCTGCCTTTCACTACTCTGATTTCTTTTTTTTATGAGATGGAGCTGCGAAAGGGCACTTCTGCAGTAAGTGAAATCAACGTGGCTTTATACCTCCTATAAAACAACAGCAACATCTTGTGCTCTGTAACCAGTCCAGGGAAATGCTGGTTGTGATTTATTTTAAGGTGTCATTTATGAATTTCAGTGAAGCATACTATACTCAGTTAAAAGCAATGAGTGCACTATTAATCTTGCTGTCATCCTGACNTTTTTTTTCTTTTTTTTTTTTTTTTTTTTTTTTAATAATCTCCTCAGTGTCTGAGGGACATGTCAAGTGAAATGTTCAATATGGGTTTTATTTCTCTTATTGCATAATTTTCACAGTGTATTTTATTAGTTGCTGTAAATTATCTTGTGATTTAGCAAGATAAAAATAGAGAATGTCAGGATTTTAAGTAATAACTGGTAGGCAAAAACCCAGCTGTAACATACTTTTCTTGAGGATACTGTCCTGTCTGTTCCAGCATCAACAGTAGGCCAATAAAACAAACACATATTTTAAATGCAAAGCAAGTTTAGATTTATTCATACCCCATCTTCCTAGGTCATGAGATAATCTAGAAAATGGAGTCATTAGAGTAGTTCTGAATTTAGCTCACAAAGTGGCTTTCATTCCTACTGTATGCAAGTCTTGAAATCAAATAGAAGTGTGTTCTTGGCTGTAATTCAATTTCCTTCTCCCTTCCCTGATTTATTACACAATGGCAAAGACAAAGCAGCTCCACACTTGCTTTCAGAGCACTGCAGAGGAAGCTGGAGCTACAACTTCACCTTTGCCCCCCAGCTATGCTATATTTGAAAGTCATTAATCTTGAAAATGGTGGCAAGTACCAAAGTTTTATGAAATGCAAGGCACTCGGTGTAAAAGCATCTTGGTAACAATGTACTGTAGAGAAATGTAAACCCCTCAACGACTGAATCTGAAGCTGCTGCAGCAATCTTTGTGCTGAATACCATCCTCCCACTGTAGTGACTGCTTGAAGAGACCAAGCAGATCACAGACATGGCAGTTACAGAAACACAGTAGCATGCAGCAGAACAAACTCAAAATGTACAAGATGTTAACCTGTATCCAATCACTAATTTCTATGTTAAATTTATGTCAGAAAATTCTTGCCTTCCAATACAGCATTTCATCTGCTCCATAATATTAATAAATTCAAAGGGTATTTTATAAACCAGCTCCAGCTACCAAGACGAGAACATTTCTGTCCTATGCCTTCTCAATAGAGATAAACCTGCCTATATTATGCAGAATTTTATAAGCATATATCATCTGATAAGCAGCAAATATCTTCAAGGACAAGGGTAACCTTTTACAGTGGCTAGGTTACTAGAGAGCAGACCAATAGGAAGAATTTTCTTCACTTTCTCAATTGAGGGCTGAAAGGCAACATGATAGCTCACTACAGATCTAAAAGGGTTAAAATAAAGTGCAATATGGGCAGTGAAAAATATGGTTGCTACAAGCTCTGCATGCTTACTGGCTGTCAGGGGGAAGAGTTCTAAACACCAGAGGAATAAAGTTGTGAAATAACTTTCTAGGAGACTAACGCAGACAAAAAAGCCTAACCAAATAGAGGGATTTACAGTGTGGTTAGCTTAAGAGTGACCATAAAATATTTTGGCACTCATTCAGTAAGAATCAGAGGAACTAAATTCGTGGCACTGTCAGATACAGTCAAAACTCAGGTCTGCATAAATGCCTGTCTTTTGGTCAATCTAAGGAGGGTGGTAGATGCAAGAATAACCCTAAATCTAGGACTCGAGAAGAAAGATAACCAAGGAGTTTATAGGATTTCACAGCCTCAATAGATTATTCTGCAGAACTCTGTGTATGATTTTGTAACACTTCTCATCCTGTTTCTCCAACGCTTGTCTTTGATCAGAAGTCAGCTGTCTAGCCTCGATTGTTGACGTTCTAAATGAAAAATCTCCAGTTGCCAAGACACACGATTGCTGCAGATCGCCACGTGGTGGCAATGCTACCACATGCAACAAATGCAACAAGTATCATTTCTGCAGTAAGACTCTGCCCGTTCAATGTTGTTTCGAGAATTTCCAAAACTCTCAGCTAAACTGAATTTATAAGAAGGCCTGGAAGTAGTTTGCAGCTGGCAGTACTGAAATACATTATTGCACTTATGTTAAGCCTGTCCAGGCATTACCAAGTTTAACAGGAAGTGACACTTTGGATTGGACTCCATATATTTCAGAGGTACTGATTGGAATAATAGTAAAAAGTCTGTGAAACTGAAAACTAGTTTAGGTAAGTTATACAGCTCGGCTAGACTCTTTTGAAGACTGAGTGAAATACATGGTTTCTAAACAAATGGAAAAACAAAGTCTCCAGAAATATTCTGTAATTACATTAATGCGGAATTCCAGCAACATCGAGTAGAATGATTGCCTTTCTTATGATTAAAATATAAATAACCCATGGGAAAGACAGTGATACTTTTAGCCTATACAGTTGATTAGATGTGCTAAAACCCCACTGGCTCAGCAGGTCAGCTGCTGGTAATTCCTGCAGAGGGAATATGGACATAAAATAGCTTAAGTATGGAAGGCTGCCATGGAGGTACCTTAACAAAGGTGCCTGTAGAAGACTCTACCTCATCCATGTCTGCCTGGCTCTCTAGCTAAAGCTATTAGTCCCTGGGAGACAAGAGAAGAGAAACAGTTAAATGAAAGAAGAAAGTGATAGTGTTAAACAGACATGTTTTAGAAACACATTAAACTCAAACTTGGCGAACTGACGCTTAAAACGGTGATTAAAAGAAGGTAGGCATTTTCAAAAGGCAGATTTCCTCCCCCCACAGTGGAGGGATGTGTCAGCCACTGACACTCATCACTTCTCTGTTCTGGCATTGATCTTCATCTGAAGACCTGAGATTTTCAGGCCACCAATCATTCCAGTAAATATTATCTACCACTCAGACAAGCCCCAGGACAGCCACAAGCAGGACTGACCTTGCACAGACTATAATTTGCTCTCTAATATCATGAGACACAATTGATTCATCCAGTGCACGGCACTGCAGACTGGCTGAGGTCTCCAGCTCTAGTAGCTCTGAATAGTGACATCAAAAATCCATGTTTTAAATATTTCTAATACCTGCTGCAGTACTTCTCAGTTCTACTCTTCATTGAGGAGAAAGTTTGTCCCTGTACTACAGATAATGATATGGCATTATACATGCCCAAAAGTCAAGGTTTAGTAATGATATGTCAGCCTTTCACTTAACCTTACATATATTGTGCACAGAACATAGAGCTTTTAGGTCTGTTTCCTTGCTATGGAAATACAAGCATGATACAACAAATATTTGAAAACAGTTTAAAATCAGGATAACTAGAAACGGTGGGAGTGGGGAAAAAGACAAGAAAAGTGTGTAAGCCATTGCATGCATGGATTGCAATGATCTGTCTGAAACCTGACTTTCATTTGCCCTTGAAGTATAGCTTTATCAAGATAATTGTGACTCACAGCAGCCCGTACAGGCAAGAACCATAGGACAGACAGAATGGTGGGGGTTGGGAGCAACCTCTGGGGATTGTCTAGTCCAACTCCCCTCCTAATGCAGGTGGAGCCTATATTAGTTTGCACAGCAATGTGCCCAGGCAGGTTTTGGAAGTCTCCAGAGAAGTTTATACAACCTCTTTGGGCAGCCTGTTCCAGCACTCTGGCATCCTCAAAGTAAAGTTTATTGTTAACTTCAAGTCAAACCTCCTGTTTTCTAGTTGCCCTTTATCCTATCACTGGGCACCACTGAAAAGTGCCCTGTTCAATTTACACAGCCTCAACCCTTTAGATATTTATATGCATTTATAAGATTCTCTTTTAGTCTCTCTTTTCCCAGCTAAAAAACCTCTAGTCTCTTAGTCTTTCCCCATATGAAAGATGTATTAGTTCCCTAATCATCTCTGTGGCCCTTTTTTGGACTCTCTTCACTAGTTTATTAACCCTCTTGAACTGGGGAGCAGGGAAATGGACACAATACTTCAGGTGTTGCCTCACCAAGGCAGAGTCACCAACCTGCTGGCCACACTTTTCTTAATGCACCCCAGACTACCGTTGGTCTTCTTGGCTACATTTCTAGTTGATGATGAACTTACGGTACACCAGCTCTCTCACGTCTTTCTCAGCAGAGCTGATTTCCAGTAGGTCAACCCCTAACCTAAGAAATTTAAAGTAGTGGCTTTTTACCACAGTGTACCAACATCAGTGGACAAGGGAAGACCAACAGATACCATCTATCTGGACTTCCGTAAAGCCACAGTCCCACCTGAAGCATTCTTCTCTCTAAGCTGGAGAAACACGAATCTGATGGGTGGACTGTCCAGCGGATAAGGAATTGTTTGGATGATCACATACAAAGGTCAACAGCTCAGCATCCAGATGGAGGCAGGTAACAAGTGGTGTCCCTGAAGGGTCCATGATGGAACCAGTGCTGTGTAATATCTGAATCAGTGATACAGACGACAAGACTAAGTGTACTCTCAGCAAGTTTGCAGATGATACCAAGCTAAGTGGTGTGGCTGATGAAACTAAGGATAGGATGTCACTCAGAGTAACCTGGACAGGCTGGAGAAGTGGTGTGAGGAGAATCTCATGAAGTTCTCTAAGACAAAGTGCAAGGTCCTGCACCTATGCTGGGGCAATATTCAGTATCAATACAGGTTGGGGGATGATGAGATTGAGAACAGCCCTACAGAAAAGGGCTTGGGGGTGCTTGTGGATGAGAAGCTGGACATGAGCCAACAATGTGCACTTGTAGCCCAGAAAGCAAATTGCATCCTGCATCAAAAGAAGTGTGCCCAGCAGTCTGAGAGTGGTGATCCTGCCTCTCTCCTCTGCTTTGGTGAGATTTCACTTTGATTACTGTGTCCAGCTCTGAAGCCTCCAATACAAGAGAGAAAAAAACCTGCTGAAGTGGGTCCAGAGGAGGGCCACAAAGATGGTCAGAGGGCTGGAGCACCTCAACTGTAAGGACAGGATGAAAGAATTAAGGCTATTCAGCCTGGAGAAGAGAAGGCTCCAGAGAGACCTTATAGCTACATTTCCATATCTGAAGAGGACCTACAGGAAGGGTGAGTAAGAACTGTTCAGGAGGGCTTATAGCAATAGAACAAAGGGCAGTGGTTTTAAATTGGAGCAGGATAGATTTAGATTAAGCATAAGTGGGAAGTTCTTTACAATGAGAGTGGTGAAATACTGGAACAGATTGCCCAGAGATGTGGTTAAGACTCTGTCCCTGGAGACATCCAAGATCAGACTTCATGTGGCTGTGGGCAGCCTGATCTAGTTGTAGGTGTCCCTGCTGACTACGGGGGGATTGAAGAAGATGACACTTGAGGGTGCTTTCCAACCCAATGCAAACTTTGTGTGAATCTGTAAAATGCAGAAGATACGAACAGATGAAATCATAGAGGAGAATTAAAGCAGCAGTTCCTAAAAAGAGGTAGGTGTGCAACAGCCAGATTGCATTATCTGCCTAATCTGGGCTGATGCCAAGTGTGGCAAAAGATGTTTAATTAGTGGTCTACTTATGATTAGGAAACTAGGATCTCACTTGCCTTTCTAGCAAGACAAACATGGATACATGCAGGGACTTAAAAGAGCCTTGTCAATACTGAACGAAACTGGAATGACATGTCTGTTTCTTAACTTCAGTAAATGAAGCTATTCTTGCCCATTAATCTTCTTTACTGCAAAGGATACTGACAGAACTAAGCAAACCAGTTCACATTTGATGAAGTCTTACAGGGTAGAAGGTATACAGAACTAGAGAGAAAGGACTTGAAAACCAAAGTGACCAGAAAAGGTTCTGGGGAGACCTTAGAGCAGTCTTCCGGTATTTGAAGGGTGTCCAAAGGATAGTTGGAGAGGGACTTTTAACAACAGAATGTAGTATCAGGACAATGAAAAATTACTTCAAACTGAAAGAAGTTGGTTTTAGACAAGACATTAGGAACAAATTCCTCCCTATGTTGGTACTGATGCACTGGAACAGGTTGTCCAGAGAAGCTGTGGCTCCAACCCTGGAAATGTTCAAAGAGAGGTTGGATGGGGCCTTGAGCAATATGATCTGGAAGAAGGTATCCCTGCCCTTGCCAAGGTAGGTGGAACTAGACAGTCTTTAATGTCCCTTCCAATTCAAACCACTCTATGATGCCATGATTACAGATTTTCTATGTATTTGTGACATATTCTTTCCTTCCATGGACTATTCCAAATATGCAATGGTTACAACAAACATTGGTAAAACAGTAGAAGAAGAGAAGACTTTTGGAAGAGGTAGCTTATGGCATTTTCAGAATTGTTTTTGCTTATTCTGTACTTCATACGTGACTGAGAAAGGTATGACAACAAGAGGACTCCAATACACTTCACAAAGCTGGACAAATTACCTTTCTGCTCACATAAACCAGCACTGAAATTATTTTAATGATTAACCATATATCTAAAAAATACATATTAAAGAGAAATAAAGAAAAATATCTTGTGTAAGTGTGCTTTTCAGGAAACATTGTGTTTTAAATTGAAGACGCAAAAGTCAGCTGGCAGCAAACTAGATGACAAAAGACAAAGATTTCTCTTCCACCTATTTGTCTCACACAGAGGTATAGGTGTTTGTTTATTCACTCTAGTTTGTCTTCAAGCCACCACTCTCCCTGCCATCATCCAGTTATGTAGTTTGTTATTTGCAATCTGTACTGCTTTATTGTGCTTTTCTGTGTAAAAACTGCATCCCCAACACAGAAACAGCGGTATTTACACAGGCTAAGTCTTAATTCAGTCCTCGAAGACATCTATAACACTGAAGAAGTATGAAAATTAAGAGAGAAATCAGAGCTAAAAATATGTGAGTTTGGGAGATGGATCTACTGTGCAAATCCATAAAGAAAGGCATTGACACAAAACACAGAGGCATCGCCCTGTATTGGGATAGCCAAAGGATGAACAGCACATTTGTTCAAAATGCTATACATTTTCTTGATAAATCTGTAACTAGTTCCTGGTTGTTCTCCAATAGATGCTTAGGGCTGGAAAGGTGCTTAGCTGATGTAGTCATCACACAAGAGTTTTGTGAGTCTTTCCTAGATTGATCCTACTTAAATTACTCACTGTACCCACCAATATGACGCATAGGGGCTAAAAGCAATGTGTTTGACTTGAAGTAAAGAAGCAAAGGATGTCACTGCCAGAATGTAAAGACAATCCTGCAGACCTTTACTTCTGTTTGTTTAACTTTGACCACTTAAGAGTTTTCCATTCTCAAACTAGGTAGAAATAATTTAAGTGCACTTTGATGTCTCTAGCTGTCTATTATTATGCAGGATCCAGTTTTGCCCCTCACCATTTCTGAGTACAAACACAACTCAACTATCCAGTAGGGCTGGAAACCTATCAAATTTCAAAGCACTTAAACACAGAATTGCAATGTCCTGACTTTTGTTACCATTATGGGTTTGTCTTGAGTCATTTTGCCGCTTATTATCAGGAGTCAAGCCTGAATAGCTTCACAGGATAGTGTGAGTTGGAAGGGACTTTTAAGATTCACAGATTCATATTCATAGAACGGTTTGGGTTGGAAGGGATCTTAAAGATCATCTAGTTTCAAGTTCCCTGTCATGGACAGGTACATCCCCCACTAGACCAGGTCACTCAAGGCCTCATCCAGCTTGGTACCGAACACGTCCAAGAAGGGGGCATCCACAACCTCCAATGGCAACCTGTTCTAGTGTTTCACCACCCTTAAAGATCATCTAGTTCCAACCACCCTGGCACAGGCAAGGACACCTCCCACTAGATGAGGTTGCTCAAAGCCTCATCCAGCCTGCTCTTAACCACTTCCACATCCACAACTTCTCAGGGCAAACTGTTCCAGTGCCTAACTATCCTCATAGTAAAGAGTTTCTTCCTAATATCTAATCTAAGTCTACCCTACTCTAGTTTAAAACCATTGCTCATTGTCCCCCACATGCCCTCTCCATCTTTCCTGTAGGCCCCCTTCATCTACTTCCACATGGTTTCATTCTGAATGCAAATATCATTATACTCCTTGGAAAATGGGTGTATTCTCACTCTTAATAGTGCTTGGGTAATGAGCTAGAATAGGAACAATTTCCAGAGCAAACTGATAATTCTCTGCTTCGATCTTAAATCAATGTTTCTAAGACATTCTACTTGTATATCCTCAAAATTGTTTCTTCCTCTCTACCTCGTATTTATGAAACACAAATCAGAGCAGAAACTCTTTAAAAATTATGTTAATCCTGTATTTCTGAAATTTAAAATAAGAAACACCATGTTGCAATTTAAATTATTAAGGAAATATGCATATTCCAAGCTAGAGTGCTCTGCACTTCCTTTATTTGCACTCATTACCTCTATTTAGAGAAAACTGTCTCAGACTACTAGAAATCAATGTAGATGGACACAGATGAAGTTTTGACCAGGATTCAAATGCAAAACATGAAAAGAAGTGTGATTTGTAGTCAAAAACTCAAATGTCCAATCTCTCTATTAATGAATGCTTTTGTTACACTTCTGAATCTAAACTGGATTTGTAGCATTTTCTCTTTTCAGTTAATGATCTGATAGAGATCTATCTCTGCTTGTAAGGTAGATATATTAGGACTAGTCAGGCAACAATCTTAGTCCTGTGGAAACCAACAGTTTCTTTGGAGGTAAGATTCTTTTATACTTAAATTTTCAATCTTCCCAGTGCCCTTTTAATACCACTATGAAGTCAGGAAAAAATTAAAAGTAGTGCTGGGAAGCAGTAAGCCAGTGGTTTGTGACATTCCTGAATGTAAAGACCACTAGATATTTTTTCAAATGGATGTGTAGATTCTTACATAGCTAACTAAGGCCTATGGATGAAAGATTTATCTGTCTTCATTATTTTTATGGGCACATAGCCTAGAAGCATTTATTGAAATCCCTGCTGTTGAAAACCACAGCAGTAACTGGCAGCATGTGGAAAGAAAATTGAATCAAAGCATGGTCTAGACATTTTCTTAGGTTAACAACCAGATAAAAACTAACATAAAAATTAAAATACATTTTCCCAATACAAATTAGATCTATTTGATAATCACAGGGTTTACAGTACAGTCCAAAGTGGAATGTAGGACGGAAGAACTGGGAAAACAATGTTCTAATTACTCTCACATTAAAAACCCAGCACAGAACAGGCTGCTAAGGGTTAATATTCAGCTGAAAATCTATCGAAAATCTCATTACAAGCACTGTGGCATATAATTGATCTGACTGGCTGACTGAGTCAGTGGCCCAAGAGATTTATGTACTTAAGCCGTTCTGCAAAGTCCTTGCTTGGGTCTGTCTCTTTGCAGCTGGTCAGTGAAGGCACTTCACAACCTGCAGAAGAAAGGTAAAATCTACTGGTCATGATTCTGACAACTTACAAATTGCAATCTTTTCAATTTCAGAAGAAAAGGTCATGTCTTGCTTTCAAGAGCTGGCAGATCAAATAGATGCAATCAATGTCAAAAAAAAAAAAAAAAAAGAGGAGGAAGAGCACATGTTAAAATATTCTCCTCTAAGATCTTAAAAATACTGTGGTCAGTGTTGACACTGAGATTGTGCAATCAAATGTCACAAAAATAGGCTTCAAAGTTTGTTTGGGTGACCTTACTTTTGATTTCTTGTTATTCTTTCTACTTCAGGTCTCCCACATGTAAATAGTTGCTTTCACCACTTTGTTTAGAGTTAGATGAATGGACAGAGGAGTGGAAAGACAGAGTGCTGAGGGCTTTGGTCTGTCATAGTTTTTTGTTTAAGAGTATGACA
>VWZE01014356.1:49759-62278 GCA_013396675.1 Eubucco bourcierii | reverse complement strand
AATAAAGTTCAGATGTCTTCTGCAGAGAACAGAAGCTACTACATAATAGAAAATGGAGCCTTGGGCTCATCTTTTCCCAAAACATCTGCTACTAAGACTTGGACTTGTTCTGAACCACCACAAAAGAAAGAAAAAAACCCAACAAAACAAACAACAAATAAAACAAGCAGATAATTAGGGAAAGTTTTGTGGGAAATAAGTAATAGGCTTCAAACTGAGAGTCCAGAATTTTCAAGATTAGAGAAAGATGAACTTTTTACTTTCATTTTCTATTAGTACAGAATTGTTCACCAGAAAAAAAAAAAAAGAAAAAAAGCAAAAAAACCCCAAAAACCAACCAAACAAAAATATCCCCAAACAGACTTCTCTCTTCCTTTTGGAGCTATCAGCTGAAGTAGAAAGCTCTCTTCCCACACCTCTCAGGTGGAGTAACTGTAAGATGGGGACTGAGGGAGCAAAGTTCTTCCACTGTAAGGGAAGATGAGGTTCATGACCACTTCAGGAACCTGAACATACTAAAGTTCATGGGACCTGATGAGATGCAGCCCAGAGTCTGTGGAGAACTGGCTAATGGCTACAAGAAGAGAAACACTGCACCCATTTTTGAAAGAAGGACCCTGGAAACCGCCTACCTGTCAGCCACACCTCTGTACATGGGAAGATCATGAAAAAGATACTGCTAGAAACTGTGCTAAGACACATGGAGGACAGGTAAGCTATTCAAGACAGCAAACATGACTTCACCAAGGGTGAGTCCTGTTCAATCATCTGTGGCTTTCTGTGATGGCATGACTACATCAGCAGACAAGGGAAGAGCTGACAGAGTGATTATATCAGTGGGCAAGAGATGTCATTTCTCTGGACTTCTGTAAGGCCTTTGGCACTATCTCCCACAACATTCCTCTTTTTTAATTGGAGGGATAAGAATTTGATGGACAATTTGATGAACAAGGGACTAGATGGTCTCGATCTAGATGAACAAGGGACTAGAACAAGAGCTAGATGGTCACCTCTAGAGAGTAGTGGTCAATGGCTCAATGCCTAGATGAAGCTCAGTATCAAGTAGTGTCACTCAGCAATCTGTATTGGGCTGGAATGTCCTACAGAGGCACCTGAACAAGCTTGAGAAGCAGGCCTGTGTGAAGCTCAAGAGGTTCAACAAGACCAGATGCAAGGTTCTGTACCTGAGTTGGAGCAGCCCCCTATATCAATACAGGTCAGA
Organism: Eubucco bourcierii; assembly: GCA_013396675.1. Taxonomy (NCBI): domain Eukaryota; kingdom Metazoa; phylum Chordata; class Aves; order Piciformes; family Ramphastidae; genus Eubucco; species Eubucco bourcierii. The sequence continues at coordinate 61,056 of VWZE01014356.1, read as the reverse complement.
GAATGGGGGCCTGAAAGCAACCCTGCTAAGAAGGACTTGCAGGTACTGCTGGATGAAAAGCTGGCCATGAGCTACTAATATAAGGCCACCTGTATACTGAGCTGCATCAAAAGAAGCTTGGCCAGAAGGTCAAGGGAGGTGATTCTATCAGCCTACTCTGCATTGGTGAGACCCAATCTGGAGTTCTGCATCCAACTCTGGAGTATTCACATAGGACAGACATGGGCCTGCTGGAGCAGGTCCAGAGGAGAGCTACAAAAATGGTCAGACAAATGGAACACCTCTCCTGCGAAGAAAGGCGGAGGAAGTTGGGGTTGTTCACCCTGCAGAAGGGTTCAGAGAGATCTCCTTTAAGGAATACTTAAAGGAGGCCTGAAATAAAGATGGAGACAGTATTTTTTAGCAAGGCCTGATGTGACAGGATAAGGGATGTTATTTTTAAACTAAAAGAGGGTAGATTTAGACTAGATATAAACAAGACATTTTTTACAATGAGGTGACAGAAACCCCATCCCTGGAGATATTCAAGGTAGGATGAGGCTTTCAGCATTCTGGTCTAGTTTAAAATACTCCTGCTCACTGTTACAGAAGTGAGCCCTGTTACTAGATGATCTTAAAAGGTCCTTTCCAATTCAAAACCTTCTATAAATAGTCCAATAGGCATTTCCTACCTGTGGTGGGAATACCCAGTGCTGTTTGTTTGGGGTTTTTTCTTCTAATTTCTTAAGTTCTCTCCTCTTTTTGTCCTTGTCTTCTTAATTTGATTTTTTTCTGGTCTACATTAGTACTGTAGGGAGCGAGCCCTTTGTGAAGGTTTAGAAATTACCCGTCCTCCCTCACTCCCCAGTGAAGTCATCCAGAGTAGACTCAGCCAGCTGGAAGCCAAAGAATGAATCTATATTTACAGTTTTGCACTATTTACAAGCATATATATATATATATATATATATATATACAATATACACAGATATTTACAGTTAAAAGTAATACAGAAACAGAAAATCCCTCCCAAAACAATCAGATTGCAGCAGGATCCTGACCCAAATCTCCTCCCCCTGCCTTCTCACTCTTTCCCTTCCTTCAGAAATAACCAGATCAATCCCCACATATCTCACATGATAAATCTGTGTTCTAAGGTGAGATGTCAGCAAAAGATGACAAGGAAGTTAGAGAAAATAAGGGGTTAGGTATGGTTAGAGTTAAGGCAGACGCAACCAAAGACCACCAGAAAGGGAGCAGAATTAAGGCAGATGCAACCACAGACCACCAGAAAGAAGGGAGCATAACTGAGAACTAACTGAGAAGTGTGTGAGAAGTGAGTGTCTTATCTATATTTTGGCTAGTTGTGTTTCTCAGCAGAAGAGTGAGTGATATAGGTTACTGTTGGGTTTTTTTGTTTGTTCATTTGTTTTTCTTCTTTCTTCTCACAGCCAAGGTTTTAACTTCTCTCAGTAAAATATTCCAATTAGCCTCAAACCAGGATACCCTTGTAAAATCTTTGCCCCTGAGAACAAGGAGGGGGTATGTCTTCGAGGTGGGGAATCCAGTTGTTCCAAACCAGAATGAGCAGTGGCACCTACAATATTCTCAAAAGATGTACTTAAAGGGTTACATTGACTGACATTTCTCTAATTCCACAGTGGGTTTATTCAGACGCTTAACTAACACACCATTCAAAAGTCTTTTTTGTTAACTACACCATCTCTCCTTTGCAGAAATTTCATCTCATTACTTTTTGCCTTATCATCTGTAAGTACTTTATTATTTCTCCCTCTGCAGCTATTCATGCTTTCCTCTTACTTGCCTTTTGCAAGATTGAGGAAGACGTCACTGATGCATCTCTTGCACACCCGTATCACTGACAACATCCTAATTCAGCACAATCCAAATTCAAAGAAGAAAATCAAACAGCCATCACATGACTGTTTTTTTCTATTTCCAATTTGCCATAATCAGTTGTTGACGTACAAGGAGCTGTTGTAAATCACCTCAGTAGATACAACTACTGAGAATAATTTCTTTCGCTGGTTGTTCTGGGCACAGCTACCACAGTGATGCAGCAATACAGAATCAGTCAAGTGTGGATCTTTTTATTATAAATCATGTCAGTGCATCTTGGTCTTTCTATTGGATGGGTGCACTGCACCAGAGACAGTCAACTTCGCCTCTGGGGACTTATGGCAAAGGAATAATGAAAGAAGGAATTTGATGATCCTTTACCTAAGATGAAACCACAATTTATAAAACATTTGTAAGCTGCTGAGCACCTCACTGCTGTGGAAAAGCTGGGAGCAGCTAATGAAACGGCTATGAGTGAAATCAAGCTGTTCATCTAATGCTCAGGTCTAATACACATTTCAGAATTTAGGATCGTGGCAAGAAACAGTTGAAATGTAGTGGCAACTGTAAAGTAACAGCCGCTTGCTTACAGCATCACAATAAACTTTCACATTTTGAAGTTTATAGACCTGAGTAGATAGATTTTGTCAAAGCCACTTTACAGATATTAATCTGCAGAATCTCAGCAACAACATCAGGTTTGGTTTTTTTTTTTTTTTACATAGGAGCAATAATGAGATTAAGATCCTAATTTTCCCAAAATAGTCAAGAATTTTCCATACTCATTCAGGTACAGTACTGACCTAGACCTCAAGACACTTAAGTACAGGAGTTACTTTTGAAAAAAAAATTAACCTGTACAAGCCACCAGCAAAAAGAACTGGTTTCCGGTATCATTAGCAAATTAATTTGTTAACCTTCTAATTTATACAAAAAGATATGCTGACAAACAGGAAAAACTCACTTTTCCCCTTATATTGTCTAAAGCATATGCCATGTAGCATTTGTGTACTGTAGAACAACTATTTCATGGCATTCACCTTGGAATAATCATCACCACAGAAGAGTGAAACCTTTTAATTCCGATTTGCAATAAACCTGTCTCCTAATAATGGGAAGAGATCAGCAGGTTAGACTGAAATCTCTGTATGATCACACATAACATTTCTGTCACCCAAAACAATCCAGTTCTGTTCATCAGAAATGCTTCTAAGATCATTACACTTTTGTTGCTAATCAAATATTTACCGTTCTCTATAGCCCCAGTGATAACACATAGCATTTGTATAAGATTTTTTTTATCCTGCCATTTGTCATGAAGTTTTTAGGAAAAAAAAAAATTAAAGTTAATTTTGTTTCTGAAGTCATCATCACTGAATAGTTTTAGTTCATCATGTTATAGGCATCATGATACAGATAGTGCAATCAAGTGCACCATGACGTAGTTTGCAGATGACACCAAGCTGTCTGGCACTGTAGGTATGTTACAGGGATGGGGTGTCATCCAGAAGGACCTGGATAAGCTGAAGAGCTGGGCCCAGGTGAACCTAATGAGGTTCAACAAGATCAAACACAGGGGCCTGCACCTGGGCCAGAACAATCCTCATTATCAATTCAGGTTGGGGGATGAGGTGATAGAAAGCAGCCCTGCAAAAAGGACTTGGGAGTTCTGGTGGGTGAGAAGTGAAATGTGAGCAGACAGTGAGTGCTTGCAGATCAGAAGGCAAATTACATCCTAGGCTGCATGAAAATAAGTGTGGCTAGTAGACTGAGATAGGTGATCTTGCCACTTCACTCTGGTAAGAACTCACTTGGAGTACTGTACCCAGCTTTCAACACAAGAAAGACATGGACCTGACAGACAAGGTCCAGAGGAGGACTGTGAAAATGATCAGGGTGCTGGAACAACTCACTGGCAAGGGCAGGCTGAGAGAGTTAGGGTTGTTTAGCCTAGAGAAGAGAAGACTCTGGGGAGACCTACAGTACCTGAAAAGGACCTACAAGAAGGCTGGAAAGGGACTGTTTACACAGGCCTGTAGTGATAGGACAAAGGAAACAGTTTCAAAACAAAGAGTAGATTTAGGTTGGACATCAGGAGGAACCTCTTCATCATGAGGGTAGAGGAACACTGGAACAAATTGCTCAGAGAGGCAGAGGCCCCAAGCTTGGAGATGTTCAAGGTCAGGTTTGATGGGGCTCTGGGCAACCTGATCTAATGGAGGGGAGTTGGACTAGATGACTAGCTTTTTTATCTCCAACTGGATGGCACAGGAACAAAGTAAACATGAAAACAGAAAACAGTACAGAAACTACACTCAAGCCACCTACCAAAAAGGTGAGGGGGAAAAAAAAAAACAAACCAAACAACTAAAACCACCAAAAACCTTTTCAATTGCCAGTAAAGTTAATTTCTTCAGGTGAATCAAAGTGTTTCATCTTGACAATCTGCAGATACAAACTGAGAAATGTTTTCTTTGGCCACCTGGCAAGCCACTTAATCAAAAGAAAACCAGATTGATCCAATCTAATCACAACTGTACTCAGCTAGAACTAGAAGCCATTTATGGACTCCTGGGTCTATGTTTTCATAGTCTTTTGACTTTATCTACTTATGGGAAGAATAAGTAAAAAAAGAGAAATGGATCTCCTATAATAGATCTGGAGAACTCAGCATGGTCCCGAATTATTGAGAACAGGCTGTGGTTTGATGTGTCCCAAAAAAACCTCTAGTGATGGAGATTTTGCAACTGTGTTTCACAGTTTACAGTTGTCCCTTGTTACATCTGTATCTAAAACTTAAACTCTTTCCTTTTGAAACTATATTTTAGTTTCCACCCTTTAATTTAAAGATACTTGCAGAAGAACAGTAAGAGGCAAAGATCTGCAGAGAAAAGTAGGAGTAAATGTTTTTTAGACAACAGGAGAAGGATACAAAATTTCCAGTAGGAAGCATAATTGAAAATTTTTACAGTGGAAGTTATCATTGACCCTTTAAATACAATGTCTTGCAAGCTGAGTCCATCAGTTGGACTCTTTCACATCAGCAATTTGAAGTTCTGTGTAACTATGAAAAAGTTAGTACCTATAAAGTAAAATTCTTAAGAACAGAGCAGAAATATCATTTGCACTTTGCCCTTTCTCATGGGAAAAAATAGCAGTTGTTTGCCGATGCAATGGAATAATCTGCCTAAACAGCAAAAATGTTAGTATTTTCCTACTTAAACCTAGAGAAAAATTCTAAAATTGAATGATTTTTCCTTAGATTCCTTCACCTACTTCTTACTCCTCCAGATATCCGTTCCCTAAATGGCCCTAAACACCTCTATTAGGACCTCAAGTTGCTGGTTCTCAGTGAAGTGGAAAAATTACTTTACTGACAACAAACTAATAGTTTAGATAAAGATCTGTTATGCAATGTGGTTACAGTAGTCTGAACAAAATGTTTAGTCTAAAGAACTGAATCTTCTTTTTGCATTGTGTTAAAAAAAAGTAATATGTTTCCTATTTACTTGATAATTTCCTTCAAATTTGATTGGTATATATGGAAGCAATATTTCTGCAATTTGTTCACTGAAGGTATTAAGCCTGATTGTCTTCTTTTTTTTTAATTACTGGTAAAATAACCAAAAGAACTTGCATAATTCTTTTTTATTCCTATGTTAGTTTAAATGGAAATGTAATTTCTCACTCTTAAGATTCATGAGTATTTGAAAAATAAACCTTTTAAAGAATATTATAATACATCTTTGATGTAGTTGACAGTATTTGAACTAATCTACCTTGAAATATGATGCTAAATTTAAAGTTGCACTTGCAAAATGATTTATAAAATGGTAATTATCATTCCTGCCCAGCCTGATCTAAGTAGCACATAAAGCAATTTCTTTACAGCAGCCTAATATGAGACTTTGTTAACTGACATCAATTAGAAGCGTTTCTCTGCCAATGCTTCCCCTCATAACTTCTTCATGACCTGAACTCCTCTTTTGGAGACCCTGAACAAATTTTCACCCACATTCAATTTTTTAAACAAAAACCAGCAGCTATAGAATTCAAGAAGCCTTGAGACAGAAATGCTTGTCTTCCAGATTATATTGTCCTTTCTGTATGTGGTCACTCTGGCATTACATCAAGCTGATTCTTCTTTTAACACATTTAACTGTTAGCTTCTGTTTATTCTGTGTTTCAGAGGGTTACTGAGGTTTCAGACACTTCTGTGCTGCTTGAATAGAAACAGAGACGAACTGTTACATATAGAGAGTATAATCTTTGTTTTCTCAGAGAGTGATAGAGCTAAATGTTCAACTGGTTGACTTGTATAGATAGCTCCGCTGGCTGCCTTGGGCTAGATAATGTATACCAGCTGTGAATCCAGGACTTTTAAAAAGTGGCTTATATAAGAGTTAGTACAAATGAAAGGAATGCATTCGTTAAAGAAAGAGAAAAAAAGATCTATACAATTATTCTCTTCTGACCTCATATTTTTTTCTATTAATTTAAGTGTAATTCCGCTATGCTCAATGGCAGTTTATTGCTTTTTCACAGATGCAACTTCATTTACTGCCATTGAGTAACTTCCAAGTTCAGCTGTGAAAAATCAACTCTCTCTATTCCTCCTGTGAGGAGCAGAGAGATCAGAAATCCCCATGCACTGTATAAATGAGGCTCAGATGTGGATAGACTGCTTTGTTTTCTGGGCCATGGAGATGTGAATGATAAGAACTGGAAGTGACTTGGAGGAAAATTTGTATCTTTGGTTAATTCTGATAAATTAATTCCTTGGAAACCATGTTTCAAAATTCAAAATTCAAAAAGAGAAAATACCACTACAAGAGCCTCCTTATGGGCGCACATTATGCAACGGAACAGAGATCTGCACAGGTAGGTATTTGTCTACCCTGGGGTACAGCAAATCCAGGAGAGTAGAGCAATTTGTGAACACAGTCCCCTCAGTGCCAGAGCACGGTTTGCTGTGGGAGCCCTTGGCAATACCTGAGAGCTCAACATAGCATTGTGACAACAAAGCAGTGTTCTCTGGTCCTGAACTGAGGTGATTCTACATTTGTGCCCTATAGGAGCTAAGAGACAGGTTTTAAATTTCACAATATAATGAAAAAGTCTGATTTAAAGTGAAGACAATTTCAACACCTTATCAAAATTCATGAATACATGCTGTTTAATTTTGCCAAAAACATGTCTAAACTCACTTCTTTTCCTGTGAGAAAGGATTGCTTTTGTTGTTGGTAGGTTACTTTATAGTCTTCCTTTGGCTATTACAGCTTTCCTTAATATACTGCAAGGAGAATGATTTATACAGGTAGCACTGAAGAATACCATCTTTTTAAATTGTTCTTTATATTCTTTTTTTCTTAGGAGATTTAATAAATATTTTTGCAGTAGAATACACATATAAAAAAAATCACAGTGGCATAGATTTTTGTTGCAGATATTATTCCACTGCATAGTGCCACAGCTTTGGTATGAGGGAGTCTATTACTATTAATTGAGAGATACTGTCATGTGACTTTTAAAAGCACCTCAGTAAAGGTTATTGAGTTAGTTATAAAATCTACTTTAAATTGGACACCCTGTGTAATCTGTCTGTCATATGTTTGCATTTTTCCACTGGAAGATAAGGAAAATTAAAATCAATAAGAAAGCAAAAAGTACTTGGCATCCAGAGCAATTCACCAATTGAAAAAAAAAACCAAACCCCCACACAAAAAAGCCCCAACAAAGTAAACAAACCCCCCCCCCAAAAAAAAAACCCCAACCCACCACCAAACAAAAAACAACAAAAAACTCAAAAACAAACCCATCCAAAAAACCTCCAAACCCCAAAACCACCAAAAACCCAAACCCTCATCCACACTGCACCTTTTCAGCAAAAATTCCTCTTTCATTCCAGCAACTCAAAGCCAAAGAACAAAATTGAAGACATAGATACAGGCTGCATGTACTAGACTCTACAATTAATTTTAATGCAAGTCCAGATATTTGATTATTCTGCATGATTATAATTTATTTCTGTGCACTGTTGCTTGTTATATGTTCCAATCTCTTTGGGCAAACCTTTTAAAGTTGCCCTCTCTTTCACAATCCAATTGTGATAGATCTCATCACTTGGCTAAAGAAAGCTGCTTTGGATGCCAGCTGACTCACAATGTTCCTTTACTTTTCTTGAGGAGTGCCAGGGAAAACTGCTTGCAGAAGCTAATTTTTAAGAAGTAGCAAGCAATCTCAGCAGTTGTGGAGAGCCATGAGCAGTTAAACCTTCTAAAAGACAAGCCCAAGAAGACTGAGAATTGCATTTGTAACTGCACATAATGTTTGACCCTATCAGGGTAGTATAGAGTTCTTTCACAAAATGGCTTATATTTCATGTGTGCATAACTTCAGCCATTGCCATCTTTCTGTTTTACTTACCCTCATTAACCCCTACAGCATTTAAAGTCACTCTGTTCAATTACTCTATTTCTAAACCCCTTAAAATATATACAAAGAATGAAACATTCAGCACTGCTGTATGTTCAGAACTAGCACTTCAAACACTGAAATAGTTCTTAGTTTCCCTTCTCAAGAATGCTTAGTTAACATTGTATCTCTTTATCAAAGTGAACACAAACTTAATATCCAGCAATTTAAAATTCATTTTTTCTGATACAGTCTCTACATCATCTATTTTGTCCACATTCAACAACGCCAATTTTATTTTCATGTGCCTAGAATTTCAGCAATTTAAAGAAACTGTCTAAACATGGGTATTGGCTATTTTTTATGCCTTGGAATATGTCATTTATTATTGAGGGTACAATCTATTCTTATTACCTCCACCCAAAGGAATTTTTGTTTTGTTTTGTTTTGTTTTGTTTTGTTTTAACAGCAGGGTCACTATTTTTGAGGACAGACACAAAGTTCCCTCTTTAAACTACACCTAAAGAGCTTTACTTTCACAGTAGAAGAGCTACAAATTGCAAGATTTTTTCCTTACCGTAATGAGGAATTATTGCCCAAGCCATTGCAGAAGCATAGATGCCACCAATCATCCAGAACATACAGAGCCAACTTAGGTGTTCACCTCGTTTCTCTCGAGCAAGCACTTCCGAAAAATAGGAGAAGACTGTCGGCACAGCTCCACCAATCCTAAAAGAAGAATACTGATCATTAATTGAGAGAATAATAACTAGATGAAGCTTGAACACGCCTGTAACAGCGTCAGTTAAGTCAGTGAAAATCTAAACTGCATGAAGATTTTCTGGCAGGAGTATTTTTTTCTCAAATTGCATCATGTATTGAGGAACTCTTGAAATTTTCACCAGTTTGGACACAGTTTTTGTGAAAGATCTTCTTGAAAACTTTGAGTACAATTTGTTGCATTTGATGTTTCAAAGCGATTGTCAATGTGCCAGCTGCTGAAACAGAAACTGCACAAAGCACTGAGCTTCACCACTGCAAAAATTTTGAAATCATAGAATCATAGAATTGTCAGGGCTGGAAGAGACCTTCAAGGATCATCTAGATCCAACTCCCCTGCCATGGGGCAGCTCACACTACAACAGGTTGCTCAAAGCCCCATCCAGCCTGGCCCTAAGGACCTCCAGGGATGGGTCTTCTACCATCTCCCTGGGCAACCTGTTCCAGTGTCTCACCACCCTTACGGTGAAGAGCTTCCTAACACCCAACCTGAATCTACCCACTTGTAGTTTTGCTCCACTCCCCCTAGTCCTATCACTACCCAAAACCCTAAAAACTCCCTCAGCAGCTTTCCTGTAGGCCCCTGTACGATACTGGAAGTCCACAATAAGGTCTCCTCAGAGCCTTCTCCTCTCCAGACTGAACCACCCCAATTCTCAGTCTGTCTCCACAGGAGAGGAGTTCCAGCCCTCTGGAACTCCTTCCACAACCTTTCTCTGGACATGTTCCAGGACATCAAAATCTATCCTGTAATAGGGGCTCCAGAACTGGATGCAGTACTCCAGGTGGGGTGTCACAAGAGCAGTGTAGAGGGAGGACAGCAGGTCACCTCCCTCAACCTGCTGACCATGCTTCTCTTGATGAAGCCCAGGATACAGTTTGCTTTCTGGGCCAATCATGGCAGTCTACTGACAAGTCTTAATTTTTTTTTTTTTTTTTAACTGGAAAAGAAAAATAGGTGTTTCTCTAAGTCTTCTCATGTTTTAGGTAACCATGAAGTGACTAAATGACAGCTGTGTTACTAATATGTTCTGTTTCACATGTATTTCATGTATTTTTAAAGACATTCTGATCAGTTGTACCATGTTATTTGCTATTATCAGTTTTTCGCATGGTAAAAATAAACAATGCCTCAAGGCTGTTGGACAAGAAAAGGGGGTGGAGGGGAATAATTTAACTTAGTCTCAATGCAAGCTATTAAATGTTCCACAACAGGATGAGTCCTTGTGGATTTTATTTTTCCTGCTGAAGAAAACACCTGCAGAGCTTGGAAAGATACTCTCGCATTCTAGATGATAGTTTAAAGCGTGTTTAAATTTTTCACCAATTTTTAAAAACAAACATATATATGCTATCTTCAGGGAGCTGCCAAACTAGGAGCAAAAAGAAGGAAATTTAAAGTGGATTAAAACAAGTATCAAAAAAGAAAACCATTAATACAGAAATGGCATTTCACTTTTAAGACAATTCAGTGCCTGATGAAAACACTGATCAAGCTGTTACACTTATTTAGGGGTCTGCTGTTTTGTTACTTCCTTCTAGATTGGTCTTCATGAAGTACCACTAATCAACTCTAATTTTATAATGAATATTGCTCATAGTAGAGCCCATACTGTAGCTCTTATAGTCTCTGTCAGTTTAGCAGAGGTTTGTATCTCCATGAATTCTTGTTAGATATACAGCTGTATCTATTAATTTTTATGAGCAAACACTGAAAGCCTTCACTGTCCTGTCAAAGGCAATGGGAGACACTGTCCTCAGAGATTCTCCTGGAAGTCTAGAGTGAAGGGGAATGGCCAAGGGTAGAACCATAGCTCATTTTGCTGTGATGGATAAACATTGCTGCCTCAGTGATGCTACAGAAAAAAGGCTCTTCAGTTCCTGGGCTATAAGCAGATTACAGCTATGACTTCATACCCTTCAGGGCTTTGAATTACACTCTTACAATATTGTCCAAATATAGCACTCATGGATCTAATTAGAGCCCTTTTTCTAATGTTGATAATTGACTAGCAGAACCAGAAACAAAGTCTTCCTATTTCCTGCCTAAGCTGGAAAGTGCTGATGAGGAGTTAGAGGCACCCACTTTCAAGAAGGCCTAAATTAAAAGACTAATCACGGGATACAGGACAGTATGATTCACACAGTAACATCCTACCTAAAGAAAGTAATTTTTGGTAAGTCAGTCCTCCTTTCTCCAATTGCTTCTGCTCATTAAGAAAGTATACAGAACAGTAAGTAAATATGTATTTGGCAATTTTCCT
>VWZE01014356.1:20213-35135 GCA_013396675.1 Eubucco bourcierii | reverse complement strand
ACAAAAGTAGCTCTTATTCTGTATTTACAAAACAGACAGTACAGAGATTAATTTATCTTTTCTTGGTGAATAGAAATTATATGCACGCCTTTGCAAATGTACCTAGGGAGAACAAATTTCCTGCTACTTCTCTGTCATTTGTTACCAGACAAACTGAAGCTTAACGTAATTATTACATAACGTATGTCTAGCTAAAACAGTTAGAATACCACCAAACAAGACGGCACGGGAGAAAGAATATCACTGCTTCCTCAGTCATAAAATTCATTGATGCCATATACTGCAAAAATAGTAACTTCCTCTACAGAAACAAAATTTCTAAACTTTTCTAGAACATAAGCAGTCCTGCAGGGGATAATCCCATGGAGTAAGATGTGCTAGTTCTAAATGAAGCTGATTATCAGACACTTTCCACTTGAGATCTAGAGAATGAATGATGTCCAGAATCTCTTCTCTTATTCCTATTTCAGTGTACTTCTCTATTTTAAAAGGCACTGTCCTGTACACAGAAAATCCCAGGAATGTATTATTTTACTTTTTTTATCCAAAGATTTTTGGACAGATACATTAGAGTTTAGCTACATACAATAAAATGAGACAGGGAAAAAGTTTGGCAGGAGGTTATTTGTGTTTGTTTGTTTTTAAAGCATTAGCGACGTTTGCAACACGTAGTACTTTCCTGTGGAGAGATAAGTTGAAATATTTAATATTTGGCCATTCACATCTTAGTACATTGTACATTATTCCTGTTCAAGGCACAAACCTTCTGTGGGATCTTCTGCAAAGATGCACAACACATTGAGCAGGCTGCCAGAAGAAAAAGTAGTTCCCAAGTTTTGGAGACAACAAACCAGAATTGCATGTTAATCGAGACATGTAACTCTTTTCCCATCTCCTTTCCTACTGAACTTCCCAAACTGGGTATAACCAACCTGCGAGTTGCTATCATCTTATACATCCACTATAGAGCAGCAATTAATATCCTAACATCTCTTTCCTATCAGCCATAAGAACTGAAAAAATTCTCAGCAACTCTGTTCGGATTTAATTGCTGTTCTGTAAAATTCTGGCCTCTGAAAGAAACATGTTTACCTTGAAGAATGTAGCTAACAGGGAAAAGTAAAATAAACAAACAAACAAAAACCAACCAAACAAACCAACAAACCACAAAAAAACACTCCACATAAATGAGTGGGTTTGGTTAACTGCATATTAACATGCAGGTCACTCATGTGTATTTCCATGTTTGTAATTTCAGATGTTAGTATCTGAAGTGGTGACATTGCAGAGTCTCATTCACCCCAAAATGTGCCTCTCTCCCCTCATGTTTTGTAGTTTCCCCCTGCTGCTTCCCTCTGAGATGTTGTTCTAAAACATTTGATAGAATACACATAGTGTGAAATGTGCATTAGCAAGATAAAGGGTTTCATTTTGGTTAGGTGAATATGATGGTTTTATCTAACCCCTTTGCAGTTGATTGTGACCAATACCTGCAGATCATTCTTTCTGAAGCTGCCTTTTTAACCAACATAAACCAAGAAGAGGAGATTTCTAAATTGGCTGTCTTCTCCACGACTCCCTCAGGACAGGATGACAGATTCATTGCTGCTCAGTGAAAAAAAGCATTAACTATCTCTTCCCCGAAGCAGGAGAAACAAACTTGTTAAGAACAAGCTAAATGTCTTCTCAAAATATTTTTTTTGTCAATGGGGATCTCCTAGGTATTACTAGCATTTTAATATTTTCATCAAGGGATATTGATGAACCATAGTAAACCAAGAACTTCCATAATTATTAAGATGTCTTTATTCTCTTTTCTTGTACTGCAGGAAGGTCACAGACACCACAATATTACTTCTGCTTTAGAGGTGTTTAGCCAAAAACCTTTATCAAATGATCCTTTCATTAGGATCAGATTTTTTTTTTTTTGGGTCAAAGCTTAGTGAGTGGCTGGCCACACTCACTCAACTGCTTTAAGGGTTTTCCTGTAGGCAACGATAGTGTCTAGCACTCACAAGCAGTTTCAAAACTCCATTGCTGCATTGCTAGCAGATTGTTGGGTTTTGGGGTTTATTTTTTTAAATTTTTTTGGTTTTGTGTGTTTTTTTAAAGGTGTTTGGTTGTTGTTGTTGGTGGTGTGTCTGGTTCGTGTTTTTTTGCTTTGTTTTTTGTTTAGGTTTTGGGGGTTTTTGTTTGGTTGCTTGGGTTATTTTTGTTTGGCTGGTTGGTTTGGGGTCTGTTTTTTCTATAAGTGCATAGAACAGTTAATTTTTACTCTTAAAATGAAATTCCTCGCATTCTTTGTTGTTAGGCTTTCCCAGTCAACAGTGTAATATTAGAAACACTCAGAGAAGTGAAATCAAATAGTTTTGTACTTTTTATATAGATAATTTTGGAATATTTTATGCAAATAAAATTAATTTTACCATGTGACTACTTTCCTTGTGGTTCACAGAAACATCAAAACTTTATGAATAATGGAACAATATCTCTCCAAGTCTTGAAAGTTTAAAAATATTAAACTTTTTTTTTTTCTGGTTTTTTTGGTGGGTTTTTGGTTGTTGTTGTTTGTTTGTTTGTTTGTTTGTTTATGACAAGCCTTCTGGTTGCTATACTGTGCTTTGGCCTCAATTGTACCCATGCAATTCTCATAAAAAGCATTTAAAAGATGCTGCTAAAAATAATGTTCTACATCTATCAATAGAATTCTTCTATAAATAAGCTGCTTTCTGAGCTGCACCATTACTTTATTTTTTCCCATTATGTTAACTCTGAATTTTTACCTAATTGCCCTGCAGGCTCTCAACAATCCCTCTCCCCCACCAAAGATCTATATCCTTTCCATCTTGAACCTACTGTACATACAAATGATTCCCATTTCAGGGTATTTTACTGTGTTCCTTATTTTCTATATTGTCTGCCTGTTTATACAGAACATAACCTTGCCTGCAGCACATAAAGGAAGTCCCTTTCCTCCCAATTTTCAAATGATTCTTTAAGACCTTCTTCCCCACCCACCCCATCCCCACCCCTAATATTCACAATAAACCATACAAGTGACAAAAGGCAAAGAAGAACTCTGGCTACAAAATCAGCTGAACAAAATCTGACAAATGCAAATAGCTAATTTTGTTTATTATGTCCTGCCACTGGTCAGAATATTAATCTCATGAGGAAAACATACCACTGTATTTTTCACACCTTTCATAGATCACATATTATATTTTGCATACATGTATATATGTAAAATTTATATATATTATTTTTTGTCAGATCTTGCTCATTGTTCTTATCTTCAAACACAAAAGAGTAATTGTAGGAGTGTGCATATATAGATATATAGATTTCAGTCTGTCCTGTCTGTACTGGTCACAGAACTGACTGCTTTTTCTCTATTGCTGCAGCACACTTGTGCCACACAGCTTACACACAAGGCACACTTGTGCTGTGCAGCTATACAGCACACTTGTGCTATACAGGAAACTTAGCACAAGACACAAACTGATTTGACATCCAGCATGTTCCCAGAATTTGCATTTTTAAAGTTAAAGTTTGTTTTGAAACACAAAGACTACTGTTGATATCTGTAATCTAAGTCTTTGATTTTCCCCACAAGGTAATGTGTACTGTGTCCAGTTCTGGGCCCCTCAATTTAGGAAGGACATTGAGGTACTTGAACGTGTCCAGAGAAGGGCAACGAGGCTGGTGAGAGGCCTCGAGCACAAGCCCTATGAGGAGAGGCTGAGGGAGCTGGGACTGTTTAGCCTGGAGAAGAGGAGGCTCAGGGGGGACCTTATTGCTGTCTACAACTACCTGAAGGGTGGTTGTGGCCAGGAGGAGGTTACCTTCTTCTCTCAGGCAACCAGTGACAGAACAAGAGGACACAGTCTCAGGCTACGCCAGGGCAAGTTTAGGCTGGAGGTGAGGAGGAAGTTCTTCACTGAGAGAGTAATTTGTCACTGGAATGGGCTGCCCAGGGAGGTGGTGGAGTCACCGTCCCTGGAGGCATTCAAGGCACGTTTGGACATGGCACTTAGTGCCATGGTCTAATCTTGAGGGCTGTGGTGATGGGTTGGACTTGATGATCTCTGAGGTCTCTTCCAACCCTTGCGATACTGTGATACTGTGTAATCTCAGACTCAGTTACCTGATGGAAAGGTACTGAGAAGAGACAAATAGCAGTTGAAAAGAAACTCATGTTAAAACAGACATTTTTTTGTATTGTTCTTTTATTGAGTTTTAACAACCTCCTTTCTTTTCGCAGAGCAGAAATAATCCACATTTCAATGATTTTCCCCACTGTCCAAGTGTACAAAATACATGCTTGCACCCTCTTCAGGTAAGGGGACCCAGGTCTGTAAGTGGTTTACTGCATGCACACACTTTGGCTACCAGACAGCTAAATATTTTCTGAATGGATGTGCCTGCTGCACCCTTCAGCTTGCCAGCAACAGTGTAATATTACAAAGCAATTGACTAGGAATTCCCTCAGTATCCAAATGCTAGTCTTATGGAGGGGCAATTAGTTAATATGAGATGACATGTTTCCAAAATTAATATTGTTTATTAATTTTCAATATTCAGGAGTCTTTCCCCCCTTAATTTTAATAATAATTGGTTCTCTGCATGGTCATGGGAACATAGGATCTAGAAAATAACTGGCAATAATATAACATTAATTGAACTCAATTGAACTGGAAGAGAAGGTCCTGTGGTCAATATACCACTTGTGGTTAATTATAATGCTTGCCCATTAGATGGACTCAGGAAGCTCCTTTCTGCTTCCTGTGAATTACAGGTGAATTACAAGAGGCTTTAAGTATTTATTCACAAAACATCTCCCAACTCACAAGGCTAACTATAGCTTCAGACAGTACCTATAATGCTTTCAGGGAATTCTGTTACTATCTTGTCAGCCACTGAGGCTTCTGATTCTTCCCAGGCTTCACAGGGTGCTGGGGGAAGGNTCACAGGGTGCTGGGGAAAGGAGGCAGATGATCTCTGACCTTATCCTGATTTCTCTGGATGGTCTGTGTGTCCAGAACTTCCTGTCTTGGCAGGAGACTTTCAGGTGTAGGTGTAGTCCTGCAATGTGCAGCCTCAGTATGATGTCACGCTGGCTATGCAAGTTGATTGCATGGAGGCATTTAGAGCCTGTTCCTGGTAAACTCAAGCAGTGTAGTTTCCAGGTAGTTCAGGATACAATAATGCAGTGAGCAAAGGCAGCAGGCAATAGCAAGCAGCAAGCAAGCACAAATGCAACAGCAGAGTAGTTTGTGTTACCTGCTCATCTCTTTTTCTCAATACAGCCTGAGGCTAATGGCCCTTTGGAAACAGAATAGCCAAACAGAATGGCAATTAGCCAAGCTTGACCATATTAGGTGAAGCCATAGGTTTGTTTTACCCAAATTTGGGGAAAACACAGGCCTTGAATAAGGCAGGCACAAGCTAAGTGTGTGTAAACCATGTTTACCATGGGATGCAAAACAAGTCTGGGCAAGCCAAAGTCCTCAGACTCAGTGGCTCCAGGTTCTTTGTCCTCTTTCCCATGGTTGCTTCTGCCCATAACAGAAGGAGGGAGAGCAGAAAATCATGTCTGGGCAAGCCAGGACATGTATAGGCCTGTTTTGGCCTGTTTAAGCCTATCATGACAGCTAGTTATGGGCAATTTAAGTGATAGGATAAGAACACATACTGATCAGTCACTGAGGTTCAGTTAAACAGTATTTTACTTTTTGTGCTGCCATAAGTTCATTATTTGCAACTTTATATTACAATTCATGGCCTGGTATCTAGATGATAGACAAGCCCGTCTAAGAAATCAGTCTGTAAGTTATGTACTTTTGAGAGAAAACAAAGTAACAAAACTGAAGTCATACTTCATTGCAATGAAGGCTTAGCATATGGGACTCACTGAGAGTTGTCTTTTGCTTTAAAAAGCACTTATTATATCAGATATGAAAGTTCACTTGAAGTTGTATTTTTCTTATTGCCTTGTTCAGGACACTTGTCTGAGTGAGGCATGCATTTCACACAACTAGAAAAAGTATTCTTAACTGAAAAAAATACTCTAAATATTTAAATATTACACATATTTTGGAAAATGAGATTATAAATGTGGTCCTAAGAGCTCGAAGAGGAGAAAAACTCCTTTCATAGTAATTATGCTGTACTTTAATTAATGTTTTATTTACTTGTTCTAGGATCTTCCCATTAGCTATTGCTTAGAATGTAACAGTGCATACTGACAAACTCTAATGCCTATAAGTAGCACAATGACCATAAAAATCTAGATATACATAATTTAAATGTGACAATCTTTTAGAACCATACAAAATTATAACCTGTTATCAATTTCTTTGATCGGGAAATACTTTGAAAACCCATATAGCAACTAACTTCAGTCAAATATGGCATGTAATTAACTGTTTATAATAGAAAGGAATTAAAGTAAACACTTTTTTCCATGTTAACAATGACAAATACAAGAAAACTGTAATAAGTCCAGAAAAGGCAGAACTTCATTTTCTAAAGCCAATGTCTTCAGGTGTCTGAAATGAACAGTGAAGTCAGCAGACTGGATCTTCAATTCTTATATGCTGTAGTATGCCACCCACGTCCTCACAGGTACTAACAACCTAATATTCTTACAGAAAAAACTGCCATAAACCAATATTCCTCTGTAATAATTGTTTCTTCTCTTCTCTAAACAGTGCTTGAAAGAGTGGAACAACACGCTTTATGGTTCACTATTTATGGAACAGTGAATTTTTAAGTTGTCAAAGCACTGAAATATCAATTGTTCAGCCACAAAGTTGATGGATATAGTTTAAAAAAAAAACCAAACTTGATGAAAAGTTGATGGATATAGTTTAAAAAAAAACCCAAGCAAACATGTGAGCCAGCCATCACATGAATTAAAATTGTATTTTTGCATGAGTCTTTACAAGCTCAAAATTTCTCAAGCCATGGCTTTCTTTTATCTAACTGCTAGCTGTTTCCCACAGAAATAATTTTGTGTCTCTAACTTCAGATGTTAAATGATTGCCCTTACCTAATCACAATACATGCAAATCCTCAAATGCCACAGCTTATCGGGTTTTTTGTTTAGTTGGGTGTTGGGGTTTTTTTGTTGCTCTTGTTTGTTTGGGGTTTGTTTTTTTGTTTTGTTTTTTTCACTATTCCTCTTCAGATTAATCCATTCCTTCTACATTTCCTTCAAGGACAGCTGCAGACAGGCTTCAGCCTGTAATTCCATACTCTCGAGTGCAGATGCCTAATTACACATTCATTTTGAAGCTTTTTTTCTCTTCTGCGTAATACATATTTACAAACAGTCAAGTTTTACTTACTAATACATTATTAGAATTATTTTTAGCAATTGTAGAAATAGGATTTATCTGTTTAAACACATGAAAGGTCTAAAGCTGTTTTAAAATGTATGCTGAAGCCCTTCAGTCTCCATATAGAAGAAGATACAGCATCTATCACACTGCAGTGATCTCTGGACCTTCAAGTGTAACTTGCAAGTGAGTAACCTCTATGTTTAGTCCTCTAATCATGGTAATTCCAAAGTGATCAGTCTTCACATGACAAGACTACTTAGCTTTTGCATATTTTTTTTTTTTTAGCAGCTTAATGCACAAGACATTCTGCATGTCTTTCAAAGTCTGTAAAATAGGACACCTTTATGTCCATAATAACTACAGAAAAATATTAAATCACACTCATGGAGAAAGGCATCGAACACCAGTGAGATCAGTGAAAAAAACCCAACCCTACCATATCTCCTCTTCTGAAACATGCTAAGCAATACAAAACCATCAATGTATCATAGAATCATAGAATCATAGAATGGTAAGGTTGGAAGGGACCTCAAGAATCATCTAGTTCCAACCCCCTGCCATAGGCAGGGACACCTCCCACTAGTACAGGTTACTCAAGGCCTCATGTCTTCATGAAGAGAAGAAAATCTATTTTAACTATATATATATTAATTTCCTTAAAAAATCCGTTTCTCCAGTACTTAGACAGAAAAAATGCTTTGATGTAAAGACTACCAAATATACATAGCATACAATTCAGAACTTAAATCAATCAAATAAAAACTATACCATATACCATATACTCCATCAATTGAGGAAAAAAAAAATAAAGTAAAAAAAGGGCAAACAAACAAGCACCTTTCTAATACCTGTTTCAAACATAACCACAAAATATTTCATGACAACTCCATGTAAAACTGATCAAGAAACTTCAGACAAATAGAAATCCAATGAAGTATAGCTGGTTCTCTCTCTCAATGTGATCCTATTCTCAGACAATACTGGTGAACTGCAGTAGAGGAACTCAATCATGAAAAGTCAGGAAAACAGAATTGAAAGCAAAGCTGAGTAAAAATTAAGTTCACATTTAACTGACCAGTGTAGACAGGACAAGGAAAGAGCAAGTAACTCAACAGTACTATGTGTAAACTTCTTTGCCATCTTTAATAGGGGAAAAACAACACGAACAACTCAAACAATACAGGTTTGTAATAGTATGACAGGTATTATTTGTTGATTGATTTAATCAAAGGAAACCTGTCATGAGGTAGCCAAGTACTGTACTTCATAAGAGAAGCCTCACAAAACAAGGCCTCATCGCTGTCTACAGCTACCTAAAAGTATGTTGTGGAGAGGTTGGTGCTGGTCTCTTCTCTTCTCACAGGTAATTGGTGATAGAACAAGAGAGAATGGCCTCAAGCTGTGACTGGATAGGTTTGGACTAAATATTAGGAGAAAAATTTTCACAGAATGAGTGGTCAGGCATTGGAATGGGATGCCCAGGGACGTGGTCAAGAAACCAACCCTGGATGTGGATAAAAGTCATTTGGATGTGGTGCTTGGAGATATGGTCTATGGTGAAAATTGTAGAGTAGGGTTATCGGTTGGACTTGGTGATCCTGAGAGTCTTTTCCAACCTGAATGTTTCTGTGATACTGTGAAACAAAAGGCAGAGCCTCAGAAAAAAATATAAAATATTAATGAAAATTTTAAACCAAACCACCAAAAAACACAGTGCATTTTCCCCCGTATTTTTTTCTTTTTCAAAAAGTTCAGGTCTTAATTTTTCAGTGAACTGAACCCAAAAGGTGAAGCAGATGTAGAAGCCCACTATGGAAACTCCAACAAAACGAGTGGGACTTTACATTTACTCAGAAAATGCCCAATGCAAAGCAAAATTTGACAACACAAAATTTTAGGTCAACAAAATTTTAGACCAGCAAATACTTTTACAATGTGTTTGTCAATTTGAGATTGAACTGGAAACAGTCTTACAGCATTGGTAGTTCAGCTCAGCTATGATCTTACAAAGCTTTTTTTTAATTTATTTTTTTACTCCTTGGGAGGAGAGAAGAAGTCAGAACAATTTCATCCTCTCCATAGAATAAATTTTAAAATCCACAACCATGATTTTTTTCCAGGAAAACAACTTGCATATATTTCCAAATCATAAAGCTACTCCAGTGTGTGTCCACCACGAGGGAAATTTCAGAATGAAATTTTAGCTGCAAAGGTTTGAACAAACTTTTTTCCAGTGCTATTAACAGGTACCATAGAATGGCCTAGAATCACGGAGTCACCTGGTTGGAAAAGGTCTTAAGATCATCAAGTCCAACCTTAACCTAACATCTCCCTATACACAACTGTTAGAATACGTACCGAAGCACCTCATCCAAATGTTTTCTATACATCTCCAAGGTGGTTAAAAACCACCACTTCCCTGGGCAGCCCGTTCCAGTGCCTGATGACACTTTTAGTGAAGACTTTTTTCCTAAAAGCTAATCTAAATCTTCCTTGGTGCAGATCAAGTCCAATTATTCTTGTCCTATCACTCATTCATTGCCTGGGAGAAGAAGCCACACCCTACCTCACTACAACTTCCTTGCAGGTAGCTGTAGAGAATGATGAGGTCTCCCCTTAGCTGCTTCTCCTGTGTTCAGAACCTTCTTACCAGCTCTGTTGCACATGCTCCAGTAGCTCAATGACCTTCTTGTAGTGAGGGGCCCAACACTGAACACAGTATACAAGGTGCAGCCTTGCCAGTGTCAAGTACAGGAGTAAGATTACTTTCCTACTCCTCTTGGCCACACTATTCCTGATCCAGACCAGAATGCCATTGGCCTTCTTGGCTACCTGAGCACACTGCTGGCTCACAGGAAGTCAGCTTGTCAACCAACACCCCAAGATCCTTCTCTGTCAAGAAACTTTCCACCACTCTTCTCCAAGCTCAAGCTCAAGTGTTGGATGTGTGTGTGTGTGGTTATGACTGAAGTGCAGGACTTGGCACTTGGCTGTGTTGAACAGCATACAGCACTATCTATGTAAATGTCAAGGGGTCTCATTCAGGTATTTGTTGATATTTTTTTTTTTGTTTCTTCTGACACACTAGTATTAAATTTACATGCCTGATATGTGAACTGCTGATTCGTTTTCTGTATCTCAAGTGTGAAATCCACAACCTGGAATATTTCAATAACCAAATAACCACAACCAAATAACCAAGCCCCACCCCAAAAAAAAAAAAAAAAAAAAAAAGTATTTCTTCTCACTGAGCTAATAAGACTCATTCTGGTTTGTATATTAAGTGTGTAGCAAGGTGATTTAACATTGGATGTTCACAATATCATTTGTAAACATAGTATTTTTTTGCTGTAAGATACTGTATGCTATTAACTCTCCTTACAGTTCTAGGGATGTTTACTTTGTAATACATCTGAAAATTACACAAGCAAGTGTGCTGGTGCATGATTTTTTTAACTAATTAAATAATCCTCTGTCTTAACAGATGAGTTTCCTGTGTACTGAGATATTCTTTTAATTGAAACACTGTAGCATCAAAAGGAATAACTGCTTCTGCTTTTCCTCAGATCCAAATTAGATAAATTTATAAATGCACAGAAGTAGCTCAGTAACTGCAAAGAATATGACAGGTAATAGATTATTTTCTAGGATGGGGAATTTTCAGCACAGCTGTATTCTCTGATAAGGCAGCAGAATAGAGAATATGGTAAACTAATACCTTTCCAGTACATTGTCAGCATCACTTCTGCTTTAAGAACATTATCACGTCCATAAGTCTTTTAAAAGGTGGCATCTATTACCAGATGCTGGTATAATTTTTATTTATTCCATAATGGATTTCTCAAAATAAGACACTGATCAGAGATATTCCATTCTCTTCATTGGAATCATTTATAAATTGGATACTGGTGCAAACACCAGCACATTGCTATCTCATACCACTGGTTCTTGCCAAGCTAAATCAACAATATATCACAGAGAAAAAGACCAAAGCTCTGCTTCCTTGACACAAAAGAAACAATCAGCATTCAAATTTTGCAATGCTGGGCTGTAAAAAAATATCCAATATGCATTAGTTTTCTTCCCATATACAAAATATTTTACAAGATATTAGCTACCAATATTCAATATATAGTGCACAGACTTTATCAAAAACTCGAGTAATCCCATGTGATGATGTGAAGCTTTTGACAGATTATCTAGATGCTATCATTGAACACACTATTTTCACATGATCTTCTCCTTTGGTCCACCAGTTCCCTCTGGTATTAGCAAGAAAATCCTAACAGATAAGCTTTGGATAAAACACATCTTGTTAATCTATCCTAATACCCCTAATTCCTGTAGATGCAGAGGTTCCTGTGATTTAGCTGCTGAATTCAATGCACTCTTTGCTGATCTCTGAACTGACCCTGTCATGCTAGAAATTGCTATGACTTTGGAATTGGAAACACACTTTCCATGGAAATCCTGAGAATCAAAATTACTGTAAATGCTGCATACGATTGTACAAGCAATGTGCTAGGAGTAATTAACTTTCAAAGCAAAAAAATACATCTCACTAAAGCTTTGAACTGCCCATGCAGCCATTTACATTAATCATCTCATTTCATATCAGTCTTGTTCATTTTGGCTATGTGTTTTATTGCCTGAATATTAATTTCTTATTTGCTTAGTCCTGCCACTGGCTCAAAATAAAGCATAGTCCATGAATATCACTAACTTTTAATTAGTGCTGAACTAAAACAAAAAGCCCTAAGTATACACACTTACATTGACAAGAGATGCATGCAACTCAACAAATCAAAGCATGTGATACTAAGAATAAATAAAACTATGCTCTAGCAAAGGTATCTCTATGGCATTAAAGCTAGCAGTTGATTAATTCATCACTGTTTAATCAGCCACTAACTTGCCTTACTGTAATTGTATTCCAGTACTGCGTAAACTTCTTCCCTTGCAAATAGGAGGAAATAGTTTTTTAAAATTTTGCTTCACCCAAACAGTGTCATTACTGGGAAAAAAAAAAAAAAAAACCAAAAAAAAAAAAAAAAACCCACCCAAAACAAAACAAAAAAAACCCCAAAGACTTTCCACTGTTTTCACTCCTGCTCACTTGAAGAGGTTTTGGACAAGATGACTTCTGAAGGTCCCTTCCAAAGTGGTGCATTCTGTGGAAAAAAACCCATTGATTTATGCCTAGCCTCATCAGAAACAGGTTATCAAAATTAAAGAGAGTCTAAAATTCACACGTCTCTGAAAGTGCCCAACAAGAGACCTGATCTACCTCACTTAGCACACAATACCAGATGAGAGAAAAAGGAAAGTTCTATTGCTGATGGTCCCACATCTTTCTCCTTTCCCATTTAAAGTCAGTAAAATAGACTAACTAATTCAATGTCAAAATGAAGAATAACAGAATCCTTTGTATAGTCTTGATACACCTACAGGCAATGGAGATGCTAAACAGGCTTTTCAATTACTTACCATAGCGACACAAGGCACTGTTACAATGTTTAAATGAAAAACTGTTTAGATTACTATCTGGCAGTTTGTGATCTCTATTTAACAAGGCTTGCTGGTGGCAACTTCAGAACCAGCCTTGAAAATCATCTTGAATTCTAGCGGATTAGGAAAATACTTGTGCTCTGTGAAAATGAGCAGGTCAGACAAATGCCAGACAAATCAAGACAGAGCACAACAAAGAGTCACATATCACGTGAGTTGTATTCGTCCACACTCCCTCAACTTTGCATGAGGCTCTCCACTGCTAATCACTACACAGCAAATAATTTCAGTCCAGCTAACATGTGAATGGGCCAGTTTTGCCTATCCTTGAGAACACAGACTTCTTTTTAACACTATGAATGTAAATTTAGTGTAACTTACATCATGTTCTTAATGTTCATATTTTACACTACTCTTTCGACTTTCTACAGTCCTCTCCAAAAGTCCTATAAAAACATCTGCCTGCCTGATAAAGAGGTTTGGATAAGGTTGTCTAGGAACAGCATTATCCTCAAAAAAAGTGGACAGCTGTGACCCACCATAAATGCTGGTTTATAATGGGAGCCTGCAACAGCATAGAGAACTCAGTACACTGCAATTCATTAATGCTTCAAATCTGTGCTCCCAGTTCCCGTCTTCTGCCAAACCTGTGATATCCCATGTGATACAGGTTTACTCCAGTATGCAACAGACAAAAAGTACATTGCATACTCTTGCCATTTTTATTTTTCCTCTCTTGGAAAAGGCAAACAAACATAACCACTGTTTGCACTGCTCTGCATAATGTAGCTGCTTAGAATGGATAAGGATCTGTCTTTTATTTTTTCTCCCTTAGGTCACTGTGTCTGGAAGGCAAGCAGCAAAAGCACAGCAGTAGAAATACTTTAATAATGACATTGCAAGGAACTGAACTGCACCAAAGGTGAACAGCCTGCATGATGGCATTTGTATTTCTGGTACCTCCTTCTAAAGAAATAAGTCATTAATCCTTCAGAATGGTTTTCACCTTATTCTGGAATGTTTAGCACTTATTTCAATGACTACAACACTATTTCAAAATCTTTCTATCACTGCTAAAGATTTATTACTACTATTAACTAGAGGAGCAATGGACTCAGTGAAATTCCTCATAGTCAAAGGTTTTCTATGGTTTCATTAAATATTTTTATCCTAGATTAATATCTTATGAACACAGTAATTCTCAGACCTAAATATAAGCACCTAACATTTTGACATCTGTGTTCTCTTCAATAAAATTTATACCACAGCTGAAAGCCTATGTTAAAAATATTAGTTCTCTAACGAATCTTTTCCTTTGTCTCTGGAGTCTAAAATATTTTTTTTAAAAGAACTTCAACATGCCTTCCATAAAAAAAAGATGCATATCTTCCACAGACTGTTTCTTCTCTGTAAAAGCTAATCTACTAGCTGCATACCGCAGTAAAGAAATTGAGTATCAGAGCCTGATGTTTTGTTGTACATCACTTCTGGTCTATTATGTCATCACAACCGTGATACCCTGGAATATAACCAGAAGACACTCTCTTTCTCCTACTATATTCTTTGCAGGAACACACAATAAATCTCACCTGTATCTAATGATCTGTAGTAATATTTAACAATAGAGGAGAACAGAGCTGTACATAGATGGCTACTTACACCAGCAGAACAAATATTACCAATATGTTAGGACAGTTCTGTGACAACCCATTAAAATTCAGACCTTTTAATAAGCAAAGAAGTGTCAATTCGTTATTTGTGTCTTCTTCACAGTTGTATATGGAAGAACTATGCTGTCAAAACCAAGTATACCTGAAGTTGAGTAGATAACAGAAAACCACAAAACCTGAAGTAGGTTTTGGTTTGAAATAAAATTTTAAATGTCTTCATTTTAAGAAGAAATGCAAAACAAAACCAGCAAATGCAAAATAAAACCAGTTTTATCCTTTCCCAGTTTCCTGCCTTTGAATTCTGAACTGGGCCCTGAAGGCAGAACTTCAGTTCGGCCACAAGTGTAAGAAGAGACCTTATAGCAGCCTTCCAGTATCTGAAGGGGGCTTACTGGAAG
>VWZE01014356.1:0-11845 GCA_013396675.1 Eubucco bourcierii | reverse complement strand
AATTAGCACAGGTTGCTGAGTGGATGAAAGCCGTGGCACTTCCACACTGTGAAGGCTTCCAATACCTAAATCATGGACAGATACAATCCTCTCTCCCCTGTCCATAATGATTTAGCAGCAACCTAGAGCAATTACTGTGAGTCTGTTAGTGAGGCATAAGCTCATGTCAATCTAGCTGCATGAAAGTACCATAATATTTTGTTCCTGTCCTCCTCCCTGCTCCAATGCTGTGTATCTTTCCAACGAGACCAAGAGCTGCTCGTCTGAAGACCAATCATTCCCTTACTTTCTGGGCAGTTTTCAAGCAGATTAGCAAGGCAATCTATCTATCTGCACTGGGGGTAGTAGGGGTGTGCATCAGAGTGAGGAGAGAAATGAAGGATCCTTCTCTGGTAACAGCTGAAATCAGTTACAAAACTGCACCATTACTCATGTTTCTGAAGTTGAGGACTGAATCTGGGCTCTGAAACAGGATTGAAGAAGCCTTACCTCTGGAGAAAGCAGGCTAACATTTCCATATTAGTGCTTCTAAGAAAACACTGCTTGCTTCCAGCTTGGGGAAAAGTTATTTTTAACCATAATCACTTTAATGATCTATTCTGCAGTATAACCTCAGAAAATTCTGTAGCAGTACAACTAAGGAGACAGCGAGATGTAATGCAGTAGTAAGAATAAATGGCTGGAAATTTCTTCAGAAAGTCTTATGTCCCTTGCTAAAGTACTGTGAACTACCCTGAGCACTCCATGGGAGAACAAGATAGTGATTTGAGAAGCTGTCCTTTACTCATTCATTTGTAGACACTGCCTGCATACTTCTAACATCAAATATAAGATTGATGCTGTTTTGAGAAATAAGAAGAATCACAGAGCACATCACATAAACTAAAGACATGGTGGACTTCCATTAAAAGAAAACCAACCCTAAAATCACATGTACACAGTCAATACAGCTTTGGAAGCTAAAAGATACTTCCCTAGCATTTCACATATAGTGAAAAATACTTTCACTTTTAGTCCCTTCCTCTATATTGATTTCATAGACTCAAAGAAATCAGATGTGATGGCACTCCTCAATGCACACCAAAGCATCTACTGCAAGGGAAATGCAGCCTTTAAAAAAACCCAGGATGTAATATTTATGATTGAAAACTGTGGCCTGATTTTAGGTACATGATGATCCTTCTAAGTAGGTCATCTTAGTGAATCTTTTATGATAAGGTAGTTTCTCTAACTACAGCTTTTCAATTTTGAAGGCACTCCTTAGAAGTTATTCTTTGTGTACCGAATTACACATCTGATTTTGTTATCTGTGACTACGGTTGCCTCTAGCTGTTACTAAACATGTAGTGTATAAAAGCATTCACTGGGCCTGCTGTAGCCTTCTACAAATACTTCCAAGAGCTTTCTGAGGGTTAATGATTACAAAATTATCGTGGGAGGGGGGAGCTTTCCCCTCTCCCACTGTTGAAATTGAAAATTACCAGACTAGCTCAGACAGCTTGGAAGTAAGATGAGGTTGTATTTACAGCAAAACAAAATTTACAAGCATATATAACACAATCTGCTTACAAATATTTACAATTATATACAAATCAGAAATATAGAAATCCAAACTCCCTCTCAGACAAAGGAAACTGACCAGAAGGGGGTCAAAATTACCTTCTCATTCTCCCTCTACTTTCCCAGACAGACAAAAAAACCCACCAGAATAGCAAAGCTTAATTTGTTATTTGTTAGTGGAGAGATTAGAGTGGAGTGAAAGAGAAGTGAATAGGAGCAGTGACACAGACCAGAGTGGGACACATTGTTTATGTTTTGGTTTTTTAGCCCTTTCAGCATATAGACGTCATAGTTATTTTTTTTTCACCATGATATAATTTCTTTAATTAAAATATTCCAATTAGCCTCAAACTAGCACAATAGTGTTCCTAGATTTTGACCAGTTGACATAATTTTAGAGCGTGCATGCATCCTATTTAACCAGAACTCTGAATTATTCTAACTTGTACATTACTGAGGGTTGTTTTGGTTTTGGTTTTTTGGTTTTGTTTGTTTGTTTATTTATTTTTTCAGTGAGTACAATCTTCTTTTAATGATTTTTAATAGTCAAATTTCGTTTCACTGTAGGGTGTGTTTGTAGAAGGTAGACAGCAGTTTAGGAATACTGAATGCAAATAAAGTCTGAGTGTCAACACTGGCAAGCATATGCTTGTAGTCCTATAGCAAATCCACCTCATGGATTCAGCAGACACCTGAAAACACAAATTTGCAAAATCAAATGTAGTTTATGACAGACCAGGTAATGCAAATAAGGAATCATACCTGCTCAAACTCTTTAACATTGTAACTCTGTCAGCAAAAAAATTGGACAAACACCAAGTCAAATTTCGGTCTGGGCAGACAGACAGATATTCTGAGTATAAAATTAGAAACTTCTCTTGCTTAAGTTTCCAAGCAGCACATCTTATTTGAACACTGTTCTTTTAAACAGCTTTTCTTTCTCAATGAACTGAAATGCCTACCTTAAGGATGATAAGAGGAATTATTTACAACCCATGCATGATAGCTCCCCACCCTTTTAATTATGTTGGACTGATTGATTACAAGTAAGTAACTGAAAGGTCTGAAAGAGTGAGGATTAGTGACTACCTGAGTAGCATAAAGTAGCAAAAACACAGATAAGAGTCTAGCCACATACTCTTTTTCATAGCTACTGTCTTACCTGAGAAGCCTGCACATCTTCACTGAACTAAACCTTACATTCTTATTCAATTCCTTCAATAAACCAAAACCAAAACAAAACAAAACAAAAAAACCCCAGCCCAAAGCCTCCAACAAACAAATGAAAAATTACGAGAAAATAATGATTTTACCTGAATTAAAACACTTTTTCAAAAATTCATTCACATTATAGGATTACAGGCAAGGCAGGGACACTAGAATTCTCTTCCAACACTGTGGTTTTAATTTGCACTTTGAACACCCTTGCACGCTTACTGTGGGCCTTCTAAATGAGCATTTCCAGGATCCATGCTGAGTGGTGGTTACTAAAACGCTTTGACATGTTCAATAAGGATTGGCAAGAATTAAGTATGGAGAAATCTAAATTTCTTCAGTGGAAGTTAACAAGATTTCCAAACTGTACTCACACTACCTGTGATGACTACCCAAATCTTGAAAAAGTTAAAATTTCATCATTTTCAAAGCTTTCTTTTTAACCAAACACACTTAAACACAGAATCATAGAATGGTAAGGTTGGAAGGGACCTCAAGGATCATCTAGTTCCAACCCCCAGCCATAGGGAGGGACACCTCCCACTAGTACAGGTTACTCAAGGCCTCATCCAATCTGGCCTTGAACACCTCCAGGGAGGGAGCAGCCACAACCTCCCTGGGCAACCTGTTCCAGTGCCTCACCACCCTCACTGCAAAGAACTTCCTCCTGACATATTTTTATAGTTTTCATACTGACATAATACAAGAAAACTGTATTACCCAATGTAGCTAAAAGCTGTCACCCTTCTCATAGCAACTTCTTTTGAAAACTGTCTTCATCAGGGTACATGCATCACAGATTTTGCACTTTTAAGTTGTCAAGAATCACAGTGAAAACAATCATTCTGCATTGCAGTAGTAAGGGAATAACAACAAAGCAACTGGACAATCAAGTTATCATTGCTTAACACTGCCAATCAAAAAAAGCAAGCATCAAAACTACATCAATCAGCACTTGTTGGTGTACAGATAGTGGGCAGGAGCCTCCTATGAAAGCAAAGGGTCACCAGCTGTCAGGAATAGCTCTAGGTCAAAAGGTGACAGAAAAGTAATTCAGCTTGCAATGGAGAAGACAGAAAACATGAGGGTAGATATCTAGAAAAATGTATTTTAAAAGTGCCAAAATGAAGTTCTAAGAACAGCAGCCAAGAAGCCTTACTCTGAAATAACACATTATGTAATCTTCAGGAAATAAAACCTTTAGATGCAACAAGCCACTCCTCAGTGACTTGTACAACCATTTCTGAAACTCTTCACAAGCTCACAAGTTCTTCACAAATCTCTGATGTACAGGTGCTGTGGGACAGCAACTGTACATATACTGGACAGGTATCACAGAAACATGCTGGAGCTTAGGGAACACCTGGATGGTGCTGAAAGGTATCTTGTAAGTAATTCCCTTTTATTTTTCACCTTGGAATCAAATAGGCATTCTTTACATTTCAGAAGGAAATACAGCATCACTGTGAAAAACTTCCCAGAAATAATCAGCTGTTCATGCTGCTGGTCTTCTGCAGGGCATGTCATTTCTGCACCTACACAATCAGAGTCCCAAGACTTTTCTCTGTTCTGAGCTAATACAGTCTGCCAACTTCTTTATTCTCTGCTGATGGTTTATATTGGCCTCCTCACAGGCAACCAGCTGTTGTGGCCAATAAACTTTGGTAAAAGAGCAGTGGTTTCTTGGTATAATGTTAAAAGATAATTTAACAGTCTGGTTTTTAACCCATGTTGGCTTCCAGGCATTTTTCTATTCATTTAAACCACATATTCTTTCTTTTTTATCTTTAACACTTTGTTACTGTTTAGTGTTTGTAACAGGATATGAGAAGCTGGAAAACAAAATCCTGTTTTTACAATTCCATAGTGCTGATTTCCTAAATACTTTTGTTTTGCTACATTTTCAGTATGGCAACTGCTGAATTCACTGCTTCAAGGTTCACTGTTTCACATTAGACAGATGTTAGTTCTGAGAATCTCAAGCACTCATGTTCGCTTTTTCCTCCTTCAGTGAAATATGTTTCCATTGTCTCTCCAGCCCAAAAACCAAACCAAAACAAACAAAAACAAACCCCAAAAAAATGAAAGTGGCAAATTATATTTTCTGTGACTGAAAGCTCATTTCCCCACTGGCATTCACCCAGTATCCTTACCATAATGTCTTGTGAAAATAAACAAATAATAAACCCAAGAACGACATACTAAGCCTTTCTGGTGAGGGACTGCTTCAGCTGTGGGAATCTAAGAAACTGAACATCCATCAACTTGACCTAAATAATGATTAAAAAAAAAAACCACAAAAAACCCAAGTATTGAAAAATTAAATGAGCCCAGATGGAGAACATGAAATATATTAGTGAGTCCAGTTAAAAAAAAAGAAGAAAAATTGTATATATTAGTATGCATATGTATATATGTCTTCATTTATGCATGTAACTAATGCATACAAATAATTAGTAACAACTAACTTTAGATGAGAATCATTTAATGCTGAAGCATGACCAAAAAAAGAAACACTCAGGCTTGGTGGCTGTATTGGGTTTGTGTGGCCAGATTTTGGTAGTGTTGGAGGCTACAGGAGTGGCTTCTGTAAGAAGCTGCTGAAAGCTTCCTCCGTACCTGACAGAGCCAATGCCAGCCATCTCCAAGGTAGGCACACTGCTGGCCAACGCTGAGCTCATCACTGATGGTGGGAGCACTTCTGTGATAACATAGCTAAGAAGGAGCAAATAAAATCTGCAACTCCAGCTGGGAGAGAGGAGTGAGAATATGTAAAACTCTGCACACACCAAGGTTAGTGAAGAAGGAAAGAGAGAAGGCTCCAGAGCAGAGATTCCCCTACAGCCTCTGGTAAAGACCCTGGTGAGGTAGCTTGTCCTGCAGCTCATGAATGTTAACAGTGGAGCAGATATCCACCCGGAGCCTGTAGAGGATTTCATGATCGAGGAGGTGGCTGCACCCAAATAAGACCATGACCCCATGGGAAGCCTGCGTTGAAGCAGGCTCCTGACAGGATCTGTGTACCTGTTTTCCCTTGTTCTCTTGGAGAGTTTTAATTGATTGCCAGGGTGTAAGTACCTCAAAAGGCCTTAATCACCCTGCCCACCTGGGAACCCTCCCAGATGTTCACATTCTCTGCCATGCACAGAAGTTCCCTTTAATCTGGGTACCACAACTCTGCCTTACGTACACTGCAGGGTACTTGTATCCTATCTCCTCCTCCTCCTCCTGAATCTCAGACTGGATTTCCATGACTGGTCTTGGTCGCAACACTGCCTTATCATGCCCAGTTAAGGTGTTGATGGAAAGCAGTTGCTTTTGCCATCTCTGTACCCTGTCCGACACTGTGCTGTCCTGTCCTATAGTGAAACCTCCCCTCAGTTCCTGCCTTCATTTTCCTCCTGGAGCAGTCCTGTGATTCCTGCTCCCTGGAAGCTTTCACAAAGCCTGAAGTCTGAGCTTAAACAGAACTCCTGGACCAGCAGGCAGCAAGTGTTTGTGTAAGAATTCTTGGGGATGTTCATCAGGGCAGACAAGATCTGTTGGGGAACTCAGTGTCCTCACAAAGACTGAGGGTGTGTTCTGATTGCTCTTAGGACTTGGACAGCTCACTGAAAAAGACAGTGAGACTACTGCCAGCTTCTTACCTCCAATGGAAAATCTGAAGTTGTCTCTAAACTCCAGAAGGCTGAACATTGCTTTATGCATATGGAACAGTATACTCAAAACCTGAAACCTGTTGTGACAAAAGCAACAACCCAGAAGACCACAAGTACCAGACAGAAAAAGACACACATTGGAAAATGTGGCAATATTTTTATTTAGTAATCACTCATTATAGCTGTTATCAGAATGCTAGGAGGAAGCTCACTTTTGGCACATGTAGCAAGTCAAGTGTATAAACAGATGCTGGCTTAGTTCTTTCTGGTGAAACGTGGGGAACACACACTGCATTTCAACTGCTGAACTGACAGTTCTAGCATCCAGCCTCTGTTATGTGTCTGTGATCTCATTTTTCTGTTCTGCCACATGAAACAACAGCACGCTCTTCAAGTCTGGATAGGCTATTTGCAATGAACATTAAGGGTGAACATTTGAGACTGGACTAAAATTAATTAAAATAGTCACACAGAATCCAGTGGGATTCAGAATGAACACGTACCACCTTTAATACAGTGATTACCTTTAGGAGTTTACTAGGACTGCATGATAAAAACACATATGAAACAATCCAAAATTCCGCATAACTTTTAAGACTGCCTGAAATTATGAATTTAGCAATTCCTCATTTTCCTTCACACCACGAGCAAATACACAAGGAGAAAAAACATTAGTGAAAGAAACACTGGGTAGAACAAAAGACTGAAAGAACAGAATCTCTGCAACACTGTTGTGCTTAGTGGCCATGGGTTTGATTTCCTGTCCTGCCACTCAAATAGCATATTAGAAATATTATCAAAGTAGGATCTATTGTAGCATATATAAAGATGAGAGTGGGAGAAACTGGACATTTTCTGAAGAAGGTAGTGTGCCAAAAATCTTAAGTCGATCAAGTCCTAGATTTGGAGGAAACAGTGAAAAACTGTTAACTTCACAGTTCTGAAGACAGAATGTGTTACTGCTGCCAGTTTCTGAAACTGAATATATGAATTATTTTTCTTTCTTAATTCACATTAAAAAGATTTTAATGAAAAGGAACTGTTATAAAAAAAATGGGAGGGGGGGGGAGGAAAGGTCAAAATTATTCCTTAGAGATAGAAAAGTGAGTAACAGGTGCTTAATAAAGAAAAAAAAAAGAAGCCCTTCTGCTTTTTATTGTAGGTCTTCCTGATAGAAGGAGGACTTTTTTGTTATAGTTATGTTGGCTACAGGACATAGGAGCTACACAGTGATATTAATGGTTTTCTTCTAACCCCCAAAGCTCAATATAATTTGATAAATCGAACCAATAAGAGAGAGAATACAGAGCAGCCTTGTTTAATTTTTCATGTTACCTGCATGTTTTAAAAGATGAAATATTAGCAATATTTAGAACACTTAATGTGACAGTCAGGAAAGCAAAAAAAAATTCAAGAATACTTGTGACAAAATAAAAAATATCTGGTAATTTCTTAGAGTCTAACCTTAGACAGGCTCAAACCCATACGTTCCCTATGAGATAATAACTGCTTAAACTTCTCCCCAACATAGTCTAATCTTTGCTAACCTTACAGCAACAATATTCTTGCTGTCTTGATGCTGCAAAAGTCAGTGAGGTACCATCCTAGCTTGGCTGTGTTCTGAAGTAATTTTTCTCTTAAATGTGTCTCCAATCCAATTAATTACTATCTCTGTTTTGCACCCTGACTCCTTAAGGATACCGCCTTTGAATAAAACCAGTCACATCTCTCCAGCAGGTAATTGAGTACAGAAGCCCCCTTAGGGGTACCAAGTTCCCATGTGCTTTACATGTAACTAAAGATACAATGACTACTGTTAGTGAATCAGTGAAGCAATGCCACATCAGTAAAAACCCCTGAACACCTCAGATGAGGTGCACTATCCCTTTATAGGCACCTTAGTCACACACACTCACAAAACATCTTGAAGGACCACAGCTCACACGTGGCACGTTCTTCCAGGGGACTCTCATTCACCCTTGTGCTGGAGGATCAAACTATTTGAATATTTCACATTACTAATGACCATTTATAGCATTTGCATTTGTTAATCCTCAATTGTGGTTTATTATTATCACTTATCTTATTCTAAAGAAACATTAACATTACCCTTATCCATCCAAAAAGGGGATGACTCATGTCAGATAATATTTATGCCATCAGTGCCAACCGACTAGTGAAGGAAATAAGTGTTATGGTTCAAGCAGTTTTCTTGCCTATTCTGTGGCTTAAGGAGTCTGAAAAAGTATATGAAACCACTCAACTAGTGTGCGTAGAGGCATAGGAAAAATAAATACCAAATTAAGTCCCAGTAAAACAGAGCAACAAAGCTATAAAAAATATTTTATTTTTCTAGCAAAATAAGAGGGGGAAAAATCACATCATAAATGTTTAAATTTAATAAGAAAAGCAATTTTAGAAAAAAAAATCCTTCATCAGCCAATTAGATCTCAATTATAGCTTACAACTAGCTTTTTAAAAGCATTACATTGAGGTGGCCTCAGGATATACATCGCATTGATTAAGTACTTAGTTCCTTGAATGTATATCAGCTTTCACTGAAAATATTTTTGCACTTTGTTCAGCCAACACAGTGTTCAGTCCTTGTACCTGTAGAGCAAGGGACACTCCTGTTAAGGAAAGGTAGTTTTTATTTTGATCAGAATTCTAACAGGGGTTTGGATCAATCTGTTTTTTCCATCCACTGCCACGTGCTCTTCCTCTCCTCACCCTTCCACTGCTTTCAGTGGCACAGCTCACACACTATATACAAAGTACAAAGCTCACACAAAGTATACTTGCCTTCTGTGCTGTTAAAGCACTGTTAAACCAGTAGGTTCACAAGTCTTCTTAATTGTATTTTCAACAGTTCTTTGCAACTCTCTGAAAACCTCTGCATATTTACAGAGACATTATGTAGCACAGTACACATTTCCCTTTGTGTCAACTCTATTTCAGTTAGGCCATGCTATTTCTCAGAAAGCTTATTGAATTAAAACAGCTTTCTAATTAAAAATGCACATTACTAGAATATTAAAGACCAAAGGCATCACAGAATTACTTCTTCCACTGTTTTAGGATATTAAATAAAATCTAATTGAATATTTCAACAAAATCCACAGTTAAAAGAAAATTGCTAGCATAGAGTTCAACCGGTAAAAGCCTAAATGACTTTGGGAGGTCACTTCCAACCCCTACCATTCTGTGATTCTGTGATACTTATGCTCACAGAAATTAGTTTTCCCAGTCACAGGAGTGGAAGAAGGCAGTGTTCTGGAATCTGTAGCTCTCTCCTTTACCAAAATATTGAAATATAGACATGTAAAATGGCTTCCACTTATTTCGTGTGTAATAGGTACAATGTAAAACAAGTTCTCCCAACTAAGAGGAAAAAATATTTTTATACCATAACCAGAAATAAAATGGACACAAAAGCACGATACATATTTAATAAAGAATCATCAGCATTTGACTGAAAGGGCTTTAACTGTTTTACTAACTTAGTTAACTTAACTAAGACAGTTCCATTCCTACCCATTTCCTGGCAGAGACATACACTGAACGATTATTTGCCACAGTACTTCCATTTTACTAGCCATGTAGCTTAACTTTTCAAGAACTCATGTAAAACAAAATAGTTCATATAAACAATGCCATTGCACTAAATTAGATCTCTATAGATGTCAGAACTGCAATGCAGTTCTTTAGCCTTCTCTGGGATAGAAGTTAAGTACATAAACTACAAAAAACCACTCCAGTAGATTATCCTGCCTTACAGGAGAACAATGGTGGGGGCTGGAGGGAACAACCTCCATGAGATGTTTTTTAGGAATGACATTTCCGTGATTTGAAATCTCACTATCTGCTTCTCTACAACACTGGCCATAGAGCTATTAAAAATGAACAGTAGTGAAAATGAAATGGTGCCTCTAACTACATTATTGCGAAGATTAGCCACATGAGAAAATCTCAAGGAAAAATATGTCAAAGCTCTTGCAGAGCAGCCCAGCATGCAAAACCCCTTAATGTGTTTTTAAGAAAAAGAAGGAATTAACTATGCTTGCCAGACATGAACTTTTATTTTGCAGGTAAGCTACATATCTCTTGAGCAAGCAACAGCACAAAGTATCCAAGATTGGTAAAAAAGCTCTACAGTCTCCATGGGTTTTGAACCCATGCAAGGAGATTTAGTCAAGATTATTTCAGCCTTAAAATAACTGAATTTAACTCTACTGAGATGGTCCATATACACTCCAAAGCACAGTTAAATAGAAAGAGGAAGGTGGTTGAAAAGTCAAGTCATGACTGTTATGAGCTGACATTATGAGATACTGCATCTCCATAAACAAATAGAGAAAGAAATGATTCAGCAATTCTACAGTTTGGCCCTTTAATAATAGAACAAATAACCTCATTTATCGGTTAAACCAATTTTTTGATC
The DNA here is from genome assembly GCA_013396675.1 of Eubucco bourcierii. Lineage (NCBI taxonomy): Eukaryota > Metazoa > Chordata > Aves > Piciformes > Ramphastidae > Eubucco > Eubucco bourcierii. Next base: position 970 of record VWZE01014356.1, on the reverse strand, counting down.
GAGGTAATTTTCCTGATTCTGCCTCTCAGTCTGCGCCAGTACAGAATTTCTAGCCAAATAGGAGAGATTTTACAGAATACTGTTTAACATGATGGATTATTTTCTTGTTGGTAGTAATCAAATTCCCTCTTGGATCATAATTCTTCCCTCCTAGGTGTACACCTTCTAAATGTGTAACCAACTGCAAAAGGAGACCATGATCTTGACTAGATACAACTATTTTGATGCAATGGCTCATAGGAAGGGGGATGGAATTTCATGATTTATTAACTTTTCAGTAGTACATGGCCTTTATAACAGTAGTACCCTCAGATATGTAGTATTATAGAACAATGAAGGTGTGAAGGGACTTTTACAGATCTTCTATTCTAGACTCCTGCTGAAAGTCAGGCTGGCCTTAAAACTAGATCAGGTTGCCCAGGCCAATAACTAGGCAAATTCTGACCATCCTGAGGACAGAGATGCCACAGCATTCCTGTGCACCTACGCTAGTACTTCATGAGCCACACAGTGAATAACTTCCTCCTTGTTCAAATCATGTTCAAATTTCCATTCCCTTTCCTGACTCTGTCTTCCTTCTAATCATTCATTAGATGATAGAAAACAATAATTAGATATCCTGGTTTTCCTTTGGCTTTCTTTTCCTAGCTGAGCAAACCCACAGCGTTTTGTTGTGGTTCGTGTGCCCCAATCATTTGCCAGACTGTCAGTCCCAATATTTCCAGAAGCTTCTTTATTCCAGCAAAGGATGTTGGCCCAAAACAAGCATTACTCCAGAGAAAACTACCTTGAGGGCAAGGGGTCCAGTACCAAAGCAATAGGGTTATTTCTACTGCTAATCGCTAGTTCCACATCTTGGATGGGTACTTTCTACCTAGACAGGTACAGTTATGTACAAACAGTAGATGGTAAAGCAATAACTCCAGCAAACACTACATAAAATCATAGAATCATAGAATGGTAAGGTTGG